>BSSO01000511.1:0-32325 GCA_030267885.1 Mesembryanthemum crystallinum
TGTTAAAATCTTTGTTTGGTAGCTGAGAGAAAAAACAAGAAGCTGCAAGTTTTAAGCTGTAGCTTTTGCCCAAAAGTTGCCAAAAGCTAGCTTTTGGTGCCAAACACAGCCTGAGGCTATTAGCGTTACCAATAGATAGTTAGCAGAAACATCATTCATTTCGTTTAATTTCTTTTTTTTTTTTTACTTAAAAAATTAAATTTAAGTAAAACAATAGGTCTTGTATGGACCAACTTCTTTAAGGGTAATTCTTATACTTGAGGTGATTTCTAAAAGTGACCATCACTTTTAGAAGGGTGAATTTTTCATATAAAAGGGGTGACTTTTACTTGATTTATCGTACAAAATAAGTTCATACAAGATTTTACGTTTCACTATATAGTGGAGTATTACTTTCATACAATAATGATATTGTTACATAATACCTTATAATCTTATATTAACCAGCCAACTTTTAAACCAATACGAACCTACTTTAAACTTTATCTTGCTTAAGGCTCTTTTAGTTAGGTTCATTAATGAAAATCGAATTGCATCTAACTTTTGAAGCATGTTTGTAGATGAGTGAACATAAAAATGAGTGTGATTGTATTTGCAGTTGTGACCAGATGCTGAACTAGCAAGTGCCTGCTTCTTGGGAGTTAGATTAAGTCTTGGTGCGAAACTACCACGAAAATCCCCTCCAATTCAGCTTGAGATCTTCCAATCCAAGACAATGTACTTTGTGAACAATAAATAAGGTCATGGCTGAATCATGCACTACGATACCACCTTTTCCTGGGTCTTGACTAGCGCTGGCAATGGTTCGGATTCGGGGCAGGTGAAGCATCACCCACATCCACCCAATATTTTATTTGCTCCATTTGTCCACCTGTCATCCGCGAATCATGACATCACATTTTCCTCGAAGTAAAGGAAGGGAGTTGGTGCTGAATCATGCTGTTCAACATCCACCAACATGGTTTCAATCTATAAGATCAAGATAATCCTGGCACACAAATGACAGTAAAATATTGCAAACTTTAGAAACAAATGCTTCCAATATCATTCTATCATTTGATAAGAGGATGTACACAGTACACACAGAGTAAACAACGTTATGTACCCAAGCCTATAGCATGTGAAGTTGTGAACCCATATGTTTCCTGAATTGCGTGGATTACTGCAGCAGCTCCACCATCCAACTTCAAAACATTTCTAAAAAGCTGGTTTAGAGCGGCTGATGATCTGTTCACCCAACCTAGCCATGCAACATTGTTAGCAACAACCACCAGAATCTGTTCACACGACACAACCTAGCCATCCAAACTAGTGAACCTTGTCAACAACCACCACCAGTCCACTATGTAGTATGGATCTGATGAAGCACTACTTCTGGCTTCTGATAGACGAGAGCTGTCCAACCTTCTTAATGTACATAATATCAAAAATTCCAAAATTTAACCAGCCAACAAATTTGGAA
Source organism: Mesembryanthemum crystallinum (assembly GCA_030267885.1). Taxonomy (NCBI): domain Eukaryota; kingdom Viridiplantae; phylum Streptophyta; class Magnoliopsida; order Caryophyllales; family Aizoaceae; genus Mesembryanthemum; species Mesembryanthemum crystallinum. Next base: position 1,463 of record BSSO01000511.1, read on the forward strand.
AAGTTTCATATGTAAGATACAAAAAGTAAACCTTTCTGCTTGTCAAAATATTAACATATCTTCTATACTTGCCACAACAGGACCAGCCCCGTGTAAGTGGCTGCTGAAGTGCACTGAAATCTAATGCAGAAAGGTTCCATGTACAAGAACCATTTACAATGATAAACCATTGACATATTGACAAAAATTGGGGACTACAGGCATTATATTGACAGGGACAGAGTACAAAACGAGTACTGGCATGATTGGAATAGGTGCCAAAACCTAACCTCGAAAACTATCTGGGAGGGCTATGGATACCGCGTCATGTTTCTCCATTTGTCCTTCAAGTCAACCTCTGTTCTCTCCTGAAATACACTACGGTAACAGTACAGTATCAATTTCCAATTTCCTTTGCCAAACTTCTGCACACCAGTCCGCAAGGTCTCCTCTTCTACCGCGGTCCAAGGCTTCCTTGCTCTCCTTTTGGCTAACCCTTCATACAACTTATCAACTGCGTCACCCCACTCGCATGTATGACTAGTGCCACTCGGCTCTATCAAACTACGAGGTAAATTACGTGGTGCCCTTTGGTCCTGACCTTCTTTGTCTTGGGCATCTTGTGTACGATTGTCTTTCTTCTCTGCATTTTCTGTGTCATTCTCAAACTCTCTAGAGTCATGTAGTTCTGGTCCAGTGTGATATTCTGCTATAGTCTCACTACTCTTATTGTCAGTTGCTATCACAGAAAACAAAGTCTGGGCTGTTTGAAGAGCATCAGGAAGAGGATCCTTCGCAGCAACATGCACGTCCATGGAACTGGATTTAAGTGCGATTTGCACTCTGTCAACTTCAAAGGTTGCATTTATATCTGACCCTGTCCAGTTTTCTTCCACAGTCTTACTATTAGTGTTGTCTACTGCCCTAGTAGATGACATAGTGTGAGCTGTTATACGAGCATCAGGAAGATTATTCCTCACAGCAACGTTCTGCTCCACGAAACTGGGTATGGACGCTCCTTGCACTCTGTCCAATTCAGGGGTTGGAGCAGCACTGGCCATGTTCATAGATTCATCTCCATTCCATTCATCAACATTCAAAAGATTTGCACCTCCGTGGCTTTTACTCTTGTTCATGGACTCATCTTCATGCTGTTCATCAGCATCTGATGATATCTTTGCACCTCTGCGACGTTTACTCTTCAATGCAGCATGTTTGTGCCTCACTGGAGAAGGGTCCTTTTGAGTTTCTACCAATAATGAATGCAGATCATCTAATTAAATTGAAGACATGTTTACACAAAAATTACACCGACTAACAAGATATAAGACATTTGGCGAGCAATATGACTGAAACATAGAAGTTGGCACATTGTTAGATGTTGAAATTTTAGAACAAGCATATATTCAACTAGATGTAAACTGAAAACCGCTTGGCAGTATTCAAGATTATTGATCCACTTGTACATGGGCTTCCAGGACATGTAATTTTAACAATGAGGATAGTATCTTTATCTGTTCCATAAGACGCCAAGTTAATGATAACTGAATAAGCATCTTCTATTCATTCGCAATCGTATATTGTGCACTTGATAACCCACTCCCCTCTCCACAAAACTGCTAGTTCGTGAAAGAACAAACTTTACCTCCAAAGTATAGATACTTAAACAATCCTAGTAACTGGCAAATTCAGGCAGTAGTTAAAATTTATCATCCCTTATGACATATTGGTCAAAACATTTCCAGGTAAATATGTTCTTAACATATCATATTGTCTTTATTTTTTCCTCCAGCAATCTTATCTCGTGTCTATGGTTGGTTGTATGCTCTTACTGAGCAATCTTACCATTAATACAACCAAATAGCTACTCTCTCTTTCACCCGATATATACTTCTCTTTCTTAGCTACTTTTCTTGTTCGACCCAATAGGTATTCTCTAAAATAGGTATTCTTATTCCATTGGGCTGTTATTGAGCAATCTCATGCAATCTTACCGTTACTAGGCTCTAATATATGAAGTTACAAGTAATTGGTTCACTTTACAATACCTTATTCTTTTATGACAAATTGAGTTCTGATAGATGAATCTTATCACTACTGAGTCTACCTCTATATGTTTTTTCATATCCTCGCCTCCCCCCTGGTTCTTCCATGCAAAGCTTTTCTCCTTAAAACCTACTACAGTAACTGAAACAACTTGTAAGAAATTGAATGCCCATAAACACAAATAGCAGCACAAAAACAACAACAAATAGCCAAAATATTCAACAAATCTACCTTCAATGTCAAACAATAAGCGGCAGGGGTTGGCCGATCCTACCACTCCATCATCCCAGCCACCACCGCCATCGCCACCACGAAGTTCCTCTACAGCACTCCCAAACTTGTTGGCCACCAGTTCGAGAAATGTGGGCCCTAAACTCCTCCAAGCATCGGTTAAATAGAGCTTAACAGCCTTTAAAGCCTCATTTCTAGTATTCCGCGTGAGAATCTTCCCACAAGTAGCAGAATCCCAGACCGCGGCCTCGATTTCACCCAGCCACCGCTTTGATTCCTCGGACGCCAAGCTCTCCATCTTGCACACCCTGTTTCTCCACACCCTCTTCACTGCCTCAAAGTACTTGGCGTTCTTCTCGACATTCTCCTCCAAAAACCTGACCGTACAATCTACTGCAACAGCACAATAAGCTTGTTTCATGGAATCAGAAGCAGCTTTCCCCTCTCTGTGATCCAATTCCTCGATGATTTCCAGCAAATCGAGTAGCTTCTCGGAGACTGACCCGTTTGAGGTGTCGGATTTGATTTGCCATAGTAGTAACGTCTTTTTCAGGCGATAATCGTTATCTGCGATGACGAGAGATGGAAGAACGCTATTGATGATTTTCTCATCGATTGGCTGGCGAAGGAGGAATTCGAGGATCCACTTTGCGATTTTTTCGTCCATTTCGTTGCATCCCCCCACTCGGACCCCAATGTATAGAAAGAAAGTAAGAACCCTAGATTAAGGATTTCGAGGGTTTGGGGTCTTGTAGATACTCGTACTCAAAAATCAAAATTCCCCGCTTGTTGTGTCGCTCGGATTATGGCAAATTCTAATCAGGCGTGTATGGCCCCTTTACACGGGCTGTATGGCCCCTTTACACGGGCCTAATTAGAAAGAGGCAAGAGCACACATTGACACATATAGGGACTGTATGGCCCCTTTACACGGGCTGTACGCTCCCTATATGCTTCATGCTCTCTTTTCTTTTTTTTCTTTTTTTTATTTAAAGTATTGTTTAATAATTTTATTTTCATCAGTTTATGCTATCTATAATCATCACTATATAAATGTACACTCATCAAATGAAATTATGCATTTATCCAAATATATAATGCAACACGTTGACAATTGTTTATGGCCTAAAATTGGCAACACGGTGAAGGATAGAAAATCTGAAACTTTGAAGTTGATTTAAAACTTGTGTTTGATTTGATCGTTCACTCAACTAGTACTTGCAGCATATTATTTCATTGTGAAGCAATACAAAAGTCTAGTTAATTTGCGAGTTTGGCACATTAATTAAAGTAAAGCACATGTATAAGGAGGCAAATGCTCTAGCCGATTCTAGCTAATTCAAATATATTGATTTTGCTAATAGTTATTGTACTATGTAATTGATTCCTCCCTAATGGATGCATTGTATAAAAACATGATTGACATGGTTAAAACATGATAGATTTTAGTTATTCAATTGACCTATCGATACTTATGACTAAGACAATATTAAGATTGTCTTTTAATAAAATATTTCCGGACAATACTGAAGTGGTTGTTTAGGTGCTATCCCACCAAAGATGGACCAATTTATAGTTTTATAATCAATATAGTACTCGTTGGTATATAGACTTTGATTTTGAAGAATGAAAAAGTCCCCTTTTCCCTTGAAGGATTAGAAGGTCTAAGGGCAAATTGGGAATTAGAACAGGAAAAATGGGTGGGTGGGTTGAATGTTGATATATAAAAAAAAAATGGCGTGAGAGTTTAGGATAAAGCAAAAGCAAGGTCAGGGCCATAAGAGAAACACCAGAGCCCCAAAGGGAGCAGAGGCAGAGCGCGAGGGGCTCTCTCTCTCTCTCGTTTTTCTCTCTCCTTTTCTTCTCTTCTTGATTTAGAAGTAAGTGTAGGCATTGAGATTGAACGGAGGAGATAAAAGCTTAGAGCTTGGACCTTCCTTTCCTTGTCTGTGTTGTGTTAGCCAATAATAAAGAGCCTAAATTTTTCAAAGATGTTGTCTACCTCTCTCCATAACCACCATATCCTCACCTCCACCTCAAATCCCACCTCAAATTCTCTCTCCTCATCCTTGTTAATTGGGCTTATCCGTAATCAATCACTCTTTCCTCCTAATTTATCGCCCATTTCCCCTCTAAATTCACTGCCTCCCACCACCACCACCCGGCGTTTTCCGATTATCTTTCATCACCAACACCAACACCAACACCAACACCAATACCAGCAGCATCGCCATGTCTCTAATCATGGCTTCTTTTTGGTTGGAGGAGGAGGTGGACCCCTTTGTGTCAATTGTGGGAATAATGGCCAACTCCAATACTTGAACCCCTCCCCTGCCATGAACTCGCATCTCATGTCCAGGACCGCTAATTCCTCCCCCACCTTCAGGGTTCCTTCAATGGCGTCAGACGGTGACGCAGAGGTTGAGGTTGAGGCTGAGGTTGAGGTCGAAATCGTCACCCCCACCACCACCGCCAGCAGCAGCGATGACCCCTTTAAGGAGGGCAGTGAAAGCGATAGCGAAGTTGAAGAGGAAGACGATCAATTTTGTGATGTTGAGAGATGGGATGTTTTGGGTCTCGGTCAAGCTATGGTACTCTTCTCTTTTTTTCTTTTTTTCCCCCCTTCTCCTATGCTCACCCTCACCCCTGTAATAATCTTTCTTTGCTTCTCTACTTGTCCCAATTCTTTTTTCATTGTTTGATTATCATTTAAGCTTACAATTTTTGAACTTGTAGTCAATGGGTATCTCCCCATTGGACATCGACTGTTTATCTTTGAATACTTGTAATTTCAACGGGTATGTGCGTCCGAATCACAAAGTGGTAGACGGCTTTACTTATATTGACTGAGTGAATTGTTCTCATTTACATAGGTGTGGATCGTTATGCATATAGGTTTGTGCACAGGGATTTAAGTGTACAACAAAACATTGATTGTTTTCAATGATTCATTGATGAGATGTTAACCTCTTTCATCAGTAACTTTGTGGGATTTGGTATGTCAGCGAGTGGTCAGTTTTCCTGTTGTTGCTTGATCTTCTTAGTTATTAGCATGCTTCTCCATAAAGAATAGTACAGGGTCTCGATTCTCTATGCTCTTCGATCTCAAAATATAATATATCTTCTTAAGAGGTTAAGAGACATTGCATTTGAGGCAGAGAGCTGTGATGATACTTTACTCCATATGTGGTCCTGAATTTCCTTATTTCTCATTAAGTATCTCTTGCCTCATGTTTCGAGTCACATTTTTAATTCTATCTCTCTGTCTTTAGGTCGATTTTTCTGGTGTAATTGATGATGAATTTCTCGAAAGATTGGGTCTTGAAAAGGGGACAAGGAAACTTGTGCACCATGAGGAAAGAGGTAAAGTTTTGCGTGCCATGGATGGTTGTAGCTATAAGGCCGCTGCTGGTGGATCTCTGTCCAATAGCCTGGTCGCTCTTGCACGACTTGGTTGTCAGCCGATTGGGGGCCCTGTTCTAAATGTAGCAATGACAGGCAGTGTTGGTAGTGATCCATTGGGCGGATTCTACAGGTGAGGTTTTCTCTTTTTACTTATCTACAGGATTTTACATTTTAGAAACGAAAGATTATTGGTCTTTTGTGTAATGAGTTAATCAGACCTTGATGCATGTGAGCTGCTTGAATGCCTTTAGATTTTTGAAAATTGCATTAATTGAAGAATTAAGTTACACCGATTAACATGATTGAACTGTACGTCATATTGGAACAGTGTACTTGTTAGATTACGAATCTTGCTAGCATATAAAAATGTTAGGTTTGTAGTTCTTAGACTGTTGCTAGTGTTTTTCCTGAAGACTGTTGCTTGACTTCATAAAACATTTTACAGGAACAAATTGCGTAGGGCAGGTGTGAAGTTTCTTTCTCCACCAGTCAAGGATGGAACAACTGGAACAGTTATAGTTCTTACAACTCCTGATGCCCAGCGAACGATGCTTGCTTATCAGGTTTGTTCAACATTCTTCTTTCTATCAGGAGTGGTCATGAGGGTGCGTAGGTCCAATTGCTGAAAATGTTAGTGAAGTAAGGATTAGGATGGGCGTTATCTGTAAGATTCATGAAAGAGTGGCAATTTTTTGGGGTTTTCGCACGTTCAAACTTGAGAATGAAAGTTATTTTTGCTTTAATATAGGTAGAGTGTGCTATGCATGTTACATGTCTTATCAACTCCTGTTCCCCTGCCCAAGGCAACCTGTGTTGTTGTGTTTGTTTATACTGTGTGAATGTTTGTTATGTTTCTTCATGGACTTGTCCATGGGATGCTAACTGAAGCTATCTATATGTACACTACCCTCTTTGGAATAGGATGCATGAAACGTAGACTGGAAGCTTTCAAAGTTCCTTGGGGGAAGGTGTATACCTGCTTTTTAGATGCTAATTATTAAGAGCAGTGTGTGTGATCGGTAGAGGTATGATGATTCAAATAATACATCTTAGCCTACCTAGCTGTTTTTGCAGCATCATTAATACATTTTATTCTTTCTTAAAAAAATGATGATTCAAATTATGGGGGTATTTCTAGAAACAGCTTGTCTCTAATGAGACTAGTCTCAATGAGGCTAGCACTTAGCCCAATTTCAATAAGTGGATATTAGGCCCAACCCACAAACCCTTATTATTCATGTGTCTCATCTAATAATTTGATAAGACACGTCTCGAACAAGAATTTGCCTTCTAGAAATGATTGAGTGGGGGATATGATTATGATGTACTCATGTAATTGTTAAATATATATTAGAAATATGTTATTTTTCTTCTTTATTTTGTTGTCTTCCTTGCATTGGTGACGAATTTTGAGTACCCTCCAACTCCAAGGGTCTTCTGTGCAGTGATCTTAATATCAGGAGGTAGTTTAGTGAACCAAAGGATAAGCTTAATAACATTTGAAATCTTTTCTAGACATCATTTATTCTCTCAAGTGTCTCTCAATCTCATTTTTTTCATTGCTTCATCATGTGACATGGACTTCTTTAAAGATTGTGAAAACTAAAATGTATTTGGTCATTGAAAAATTTCTGGAAGACAAACATGCCTTCAGGTCATCTTTATGCTAGAAAAAGAAGATAGAGTAAGTTATTCTAGCTGCTTATCTTTCTATCTTATGTTGACACCAGGGAACATCATCCACTGTTAATTATGATTCCGCGCTGTCCACCATAATATCCAAGACAAATATCCTTGTTGTTGAGGGGTATTTATTTGAACTTCCTGACACTATTAAAGCGATAACAAGAGCATGCAAGGATGCGCACAGTAATGGAGCTCTTGTTGCAGTGACGGCATCAGATGTGTCCTGCATTGAGAGGCACTATGATAATTTCTGGTAAAGACCTTTTTATTTAGTTTTTGTTGAAAAGAAGCAGATACTAGTAGTAGTTTTGTAATAAAAACGCCTTACAGAGTTGTTATGGTCTTTTGACTTAAACATGCAAATATCCAAGTTATTCATTGATCTCTTTTGACTGAAATGATGTCTTGTCATTGTACTTTTCAGGGAAATTATAGGGAATTATGCCGATGTTGTTTTTGCAAATAGTGATGAAGCTAGAGCTCTGTGTAATTTTTCATTGAAGGAAACCCCTGTTTCCGCCGCAAGGTATCTGAGCCATTTTATCCCCCTTGTATCCGTCACAGATGGACCCAGAGGTTCGTACATTGGTGTAAGAGGGGAAGCTGTATACATCCCTCCATCGCCATGTGTACCGGTTGACACCTGTGGGGCAGGAGATGCATATGCATCCGGAATTTTGTATGGTATATTACGAGGAGTCTCAGATTTGAAAGATATGGGTACAATAGCAGCTAGGGTTGCAGCTGTAGTTGTCGGTCAACAGGGAACTCGACTTAGGGTTCAAGATGCTGTTGAATTGTCTGAGTCATTTGCTTTCCATCTAGAGGATTCTGCAATTTGACTCCAACATAATTGCTCCTTTGAGCACGTACTCTTTTTCACGTTAACCTATTTGTCCATAGTACTTTGTATTGTTGGTTGTACATTATTGAACATAAATTCAGATATTGAATTACGTTATTTCTTCCCTTTGGCTTCAATATCTGCTAATCTTCTTTTGTCTTTGGAACCATTGGCGGTAAAGATGGAAGTTGTATTTCTGTGTACAGTATAAGTCTAAGGCTAAGCGGTTAATGGCTTAGTTCACTTTGTATATACTGATTACAAACTTCCTTATTGTAGGTTCAGATATTATCAGAAATAGCTTTGAACTTGTGAAGAAGTTTTGGAATCTTTCATTTGGCTTTGAAGGGTTCTGAAGCAGATCTAAGAAAGTTCTGAAATTACATTGGCACAACGTGGACTTCAGATTCGCGTTATATTGAGTCATAGTAGATTACAAGAACATTCACTTGCAGTACTGAAAGGGAAAGAGATGGGGAGAGCCAGGGGAGGGGGAAAGGGAAAGTTAAGAAACAGATTGCCAAGTCTTGTTGGTATGGTTTACTATAATAAGTACTCTATCTTCTTGTAAGGAAGGAGTAATCAATTTCTATATTATCAGTAGACATAAGGCCTTATTTGGATATAAGAGAAAGAGACGAACATTACTCAGTGAGTCAGTAATTCATAGAGGAGAAACGAAGCAACTATAATGAAATTCATTCAATCCAATTGATAAAAATAGAGTGGACATATAGCAAATAATAGAGTAATACTATTAAAATCCGCTAAATGTGCACCAAAAGGAAATCCAGTAAATATTGGGGGGGTGTTAGTAACCAATATCAATAATCTAAAGTGGAGTAATCCTTAAACAAATATCGGTAATGTAATAATAAATGTACCAAGTTACTATATTAAAAGAAAATTAAATGTGCTAAATAAATTGGAGCATCAAACGTGTTACGTGCCCATACTGTAATTAACTGAATGTGACTGTGAAAAAGCCGCCTTATCTTGTTATCCAACCCAAATTAGGGAAACACAAAAAAAAAAAAATCTTAAGTATGAGTACAGAAAGAGTAGGGAATTCCTAGTAAGTAATCTAAAGAAGTACTTTCATCCTAATATCATCTTCATCTTCATCTTCATCTTCATCTTCATCTTCCCCTCCCCAGTCCCCATCTTCGTCTCAGACTCAGTAAAGCCAAGCAACCGTCGGATGCATTGCACTACTCATCTTTGATCTTACTCCATTAATGTTACACGCTCTCATGCCTCTCTTTCTGTAAGTTTCCATTATCCGATCTCCATCTTTTTTTTTTTTTTTTTTTTCCTTTCAGTTCTTGTTATGACTTATGAGATGACCCTTTTCAGCTCTTTCCTTGATTATTCTACTCCCAATTTTACGGAAATGCTTTCTCTGTGCTCCAATTTTCATCATCCTTGCAATGTCTGGGCTCCGTTAATTTGCTTTGTTTCCTGAACCAGGATGCATCGTTTGCTCTTTTCCCGTCTGTCACTGTAATTCCGCCTCAAAACAAAAACCTCCATTGTAAGTTTGTTGTACTTCAACGTTCTGCTGCTCTTAAATTTTCTTGTGCATTTGATTCAACCACTTTCCAATTTCAGTATTGTACCAAACCCCCCCTTAATCTATGTCCACCAAAAAGCTTAGCTTTTCTGTGCCCTAGACCTCCAATTTCGGGTTTTAACAAAATTAGGGCTTGCCCTTTCAACTACTTCCTATCTGTTCTTATCCTCCCCCATCGCCTTTGGGTCTGATATATTTCGGATCATTCTTTGTTGTTGGTGGGGTCTGCTTTCTTGATGGATTTTGGAGCGGAGGCTGGTTTCCCTGGTGCTGGAGTGGGGCCTATGCTTCCGGAAATAGCTGGTGGCTTCGACAATTGGGGTGGCGGTCCCAATGATCAGGCAATTTGGGCCACCGAGGATGAGTATAGAAATTGGAATGCTGCTCCTGCTGCTGAAAACTCCAACTACAATATACCTTTAACCAACCGATCAGGAGCTGAGCCGCCCAACAAAAAGACTAGGAGTTCCCAGAGTGGAGATGCCACTGCCAGCCGTTCCAAAGCTATTGGGAGAATGTTTTACAAGACTAAGCTGTGCTGCAAGTTTCGTGCTGGGGTTTGCCCTTATGTCACTAATTGTAATTTTGCTCATGGGCTCGAAGAGCTCCGAAAGCCGCCCCCTAACTGGCAAGAGATTGTAGCTGCTCACGAGGAGGAGCGCGGGGTCACAGTTGAACAAAGGGAGGAGCACCAGATACCTACAATAAGCACTTCAGATTTACGGATTGAATCACAGAGGTCCTATAAAGGCAGGCATTGCAAGAAGTTTTACACTGAAGAAGGCTGCCCTTATGGTGACAATTGCACGTTCCTTCATGATGAACAATCGAGATCTAGAGAGAGTGTGGCAATAAGTGTGAGTCCCACCGTTGGCAGTGGATATGGTGCTAGTGGCTCAACCCAGAAGCCTTCTAACTGGAAGACCAGAATTTGCAACAAGTGGGAGACCACAGGTAGTTGCCCATTTGGAAGCAAGTGTCATTTTGCTCACGGACTAGCAGGTATTCATCATCCTAATTGTTCATTTGGATCTATTTACCGTCTGCTAGTTTCTCTTGTTAGCCTACTAATTAGTAATTTAGTATCATTATCCTATTTGGGTGTGCTCACCTTCTACTAGACCAGAGAAAAAGAGGAAACGGGTGCAGTTCGTCTTCCTAAATCCTCGGAGCCAAACTAATTTTTGCTCATTATCTTGGAGGCTTGGAGCCATAGATTGGTGCTGATTCACCCATCTTCGTTTTGTCATTTCACATACAAAGTTTTGCTCTCTTAACATTGCTGTTCTGGCACTCTCTTAATTTAAACTTGGAATTCATGCTATGTTTGCCATCTGCTTGATTTTAACTAGGAAGTTCCTTTGCCCTATGTCGGCTGAAGTTCTCATGTTCTTAAATCAGTTATATGAATTTTTGGAATTTTCCTTGATCCTTGAATGGCTTTATTCCTAAAGGATGAGTTACTTATCCCTGACCCTTTTTTGTATGCTTGAAATTATATGGAAAAGATTAAGAAGATGGTCTCACATCTTGATGTAAGACTCTTTTGGATTGCCCTCCTCATTACTCAACCACTTAAGTTTCTACAGGGTCCTTGTGGTGAAGTATGTTAATTTACCATTAAGCTGGATGTTTATGTTTCTGAGATAATGGACCATCTTTCTTGTGGATCCTGTGTTTCTTAAGGAGGCGTCTGCTATGTTTGTCTGTAAACAACGCAATGGAACTGCAATTTGCTTAAATGGTGATGGGCCATATTTCCATACAGATACAAATGTTCACTTCTGTTCTCACTGTTTGCACCATAAATCAGTACGAAGATTTCTGTTACATATTCCACCCATTGTGAAACCATGCTTAGAAACCTATACACTAGTTGCATGTGCTAATGTGCCCATCCTTGTTGCTTTTTCTTATAAATACTCATTTATCCCGGAAATATATCTCACTTTATGTTTGGGCTGTCGATAATCTTTGCTAGCCTCTTTCATCGTAAACTTTTGCTCTTAATTGTCTCACTCCTGCCATCTTCAAGGCAATATCTTGTTCACGACATTCAGAGAAAAGTCATTGTTTTAGGAAGGAGTGAAAAATAATCTGTACATTTAGCTCTGCTGGACATGATTCGTTTTGGTATTGATAGTGTGCGAGGAATCAGAAGGAAAGGGGGTGGGGGGAGTAGAGGGGTTGTGGCCCTCCTGTGATTTGAAAAACTGTGTCAGAATCATGTACACACAAATCAGAACTCAATTGTTAAAGGAAAGCAGAGTTTGGCGAAGGTTCAGATGCACTATAAACTATAAAGTACTCCTATAAAGACAAACTATAGTGCATTGTGTACTCTTTTTTTCCCCCCTGCCTTTGGTCCTCCCTCCTCAGTTTCCCTTCTTTTTTTAATATTTATTTTTATTTTTTAATTTTATTTTATGGTTGTAGATCTTGGTTAAATTTATTTTTCACACTTTTCCCTTTAATTGATATTTTTTATTTGCCTTTTGTGGGAAAAAAAAAGTGTTGTTTAATTTATTTATCTATTATTAGTATTTTCTTTCTTTTAGCGTGAACTTCTTATCTTTTTACTTGCCTTTGGCCCTTAAACTGTTCCTTTTTTGCTGTAGAGGTATCCCTTAACCTGAAAATGTGATCTATTTTGTGGATTGATATGTACTTTAGTAATAATAGCTGCTATTAGTTTTGTTCACTCCCCTACCCCCAAGGTTTCAACTAAAGAAATCAGGAAGAAAAAAGAGCTGCTTTTCTTAGTATGTCTTTATCTAAATAATGCATTGCTAATGTTCCATTACTGTGTCAGAATTGCACAAATTTGGCGGAGGACTCATGGATGGGGAAGGCAGAGATTTCTCCGTGCCAACAGAAACCAAGCAAGCTGGCATCGCCACAAAGACACCAGATATGTCAGCAGGTACCACCTTATCAGCCCCTCGTCCGGATTTTCACCATGTGGGACTGGGAATTCCTTCTCAGAGGCCTTCTAGTGCGAATCAAGTGGTTGGGCAAAGGACAGTTCAGAAATGGAAAGGACCTGACAAGATAAGTAGGATATATGGTGACTGGATTGATGACATTGAATAACTCGTTGACATAACTAGGTATATCAATGTGTTCCATTTGAAGTTATGGGAAAGGAGCCTGGAGATGCACCAAGGATGTCGATGTGATCGTCATCGAATGTGTATTATGTTGTGTTGTCTGTAATGAGGCTTGATACAATATGTACCTTCTGTGTTGAAATTCAGAGTTGGAACATTTTCTGCCATGATGCTTTTAGTTTAACGAATCAAATAATCAAAAATCATGTACAAGTTCTGTTCATATGCATTCATTCATTGCCCGTCATTTATCTCATCATTATCAGGATTGATTGTGGAAAATGTCAATGCATTTGGAAAACATACCATGGTCACCTGTAAGCTTGAGATTCTTTGAGACTGTTCTGCAGCAGGCACTGACACGTCAGCATTTATTTCTTCAAAGACCCCAAAAATGCTACTCCCTCCGTTCACTAATGAAGGTTACGCTTGACTTCTTGAGCCGTTTTTGACTCAAGGTTACACTTCATATTTTTGGACAATAAAATCCTCTTGACAAAAATATCCTCTTACATACCCTTCATATATAAAGTGTCACAATTATATTTTTTTAAGGGTACTTGGGTAACTTTATATCCCTCCAAAGTGGAGAGATGAATAGTGTCGCGTAACCTTCATTAGTGAACGCAGGTAGTAAATTTTAGCTGCTATTATTGGGAATTTTCTATAGTATTTTGAATTTTTTTTCAAGAAGTTTTTGCTTAGTAACACGTCAACATTTAACGGAATATTTAACCCCTAACCCATAATGAGACCACTTTTAATTTTCAGGTACCCAAAATGCAATTATGCCTAATGTCAGACACCCAAAATGAAATTTGAAAATTATATATTGCGGATTTACTAGAAGAAAATTAAAAATTCCGACCATTTGGATTTACAAATTATTTTATCATAGTTATTTAGATGGGTGCACACCTTATGACGGTACGGAGGTCCACTTTTTTGTAGAGCTTGCAAATGTACCATGTCGTGTCGTGTTCGTGTTTCGTGTCGATGATGAAACAGATTAGAAACCTCCAACACTAACCTGACCCGTTTAATAATCGTGTCAAATTCGTGTGGACCCGCTTAACACGTTTTGCCAATTTATCTAAAGTTTTGACTTGTAAAAGTAAAAATTATAAATAAGAATTAATAAAACAACACTATTAATATTCGAAACTTATTGATTAGAGTTTCCACTTATGCATTAAGTATTGTATATTCACACTTCAATTTTTGACAAAAAATAGTGTACATATGAGTTTATTCTTAAACATATTTCAATAAGCAGGTTAGAGTGTGTCGGTTTTATGTTGAAAATCTCAACCCTAATCTAACTCGTTTAATTAAACGGGTAAACTCGTATCGACCCAATTAATTAAACATGTTGAAAATCTCTACCCTAACCCGTTTATTTCGTGTCCGGTTCGTGTCTTGTTATCGTGTCGGGACAACTTTTGTCAGCTCTACCTTTTTGAGATGTATGATGAATATTTTTGACTTTGTTGATGTTAATTCCCAAAATTTTGTACTCCCTTTGTCCTTGAATAAACTTTCGAGTTTCCTCTTTGGTACGTCCATGAATAAACTTTCCACTCCTTTATTTGGGCAATAATTGTCACACATGTTACAAAAATAACCCTCCTCATATTTGCCTCTAAAACTTTATTCCATCATCTTTCACTTTATATAAGAGATAGAGAGTAATTTTGCTTCATCCTTGGTATGTGTGCATAAAGCAACTGGAAAAATTGTTCAAGGACGGAGGGAGTAGTTGTTTGCAAGACTGATAATAATTTTTTAGTTTTTCTATAATATTTCATAGTTTCTTTGTTCTTGTGATTATTTAAAATCATAAAGTGTATTGACATATTATTTTATTCACTTTTTATTTCCTTCTAGTGAATCCATCCACAATTTATTTTTTTTATATAGAAATTCTTTCAAAGGTAGTATAGTCATTTCATGTTTCCAATTACCGAATTATACAATTTAGGATCGGAATCTAGTGAGAAGGTACCTCTTTGAAATTAGATCAATTTTTAGAGTACCTCATTGAATATCAGGATAACTCACCAATATTACTTTAAATTGAGGATACCTCACTTATATTTCCATAAAAAGAAACCAAGGGGGTGTGGTTGAGTGGATAGGAACTCATCCACCCTTAACCAAGGTCGGGTATTCGAATCCCGCCTTGAGTATGGAGCAGTCTTAAATCCCTTGACCAGCTGTCCCACCTCTTAAGGTGCCTACGAAACAAATAACGAGGGTGGAACTGTATATAAATCGGATCCCCCAAAAGTTTCCCCTTGGGTTCCTATCTGCTCGCCAAACCCAGCGTCTGTCCGTTTGTATCTCTCTTTCTTGGTTTCTTAGTTGAAGTTATGGCGACTTCAATTGCTTCCTCTCTCATTTCAGGTAACTCTCCCCCCGGTCTTTCTATCGTCTCATCTGCTTTCTCCTCTGCGCATCTATCTCTGTTAATCGTCAAATCAGTTATGGCTGCCTTCAGATTTCTTATTTGCATCAATTTTGATTTCAATTGCATGCGGAATTTCCTATGCTATCTAGTATTTGAGATAGATTTACGATAATCTGAAGTAAACAGGATTTAAAGCCGCATCTGACGCAGTTTTAGCTTAGTTATTTTTCTTGTGTTCCATTCGAACACTGCCTAAGTACCAAGTAGTAGTGCTTAATAATAATACATATATCTTGGAATTTTGCCTTGTACAACTGGACATTGATTTCCTTTGATTCAATTTATCTCCTCATTAGGGTTTAGGGTTTATAGTAGACTCCTCCACCAGCGTAGTTTCTCCCCTCCCCCTCCCATCCTTTTCTCTTAGATATGTTACTAATTCAAAGATCAATCCATCACTGGTTTTAATTTGGGGTATTCAGTGCCTGCATTGTTTGTAACAAGAGTTTTTAAGGTTAATGTCCTGTCTTTAGATCATGGGCATCTAATTTTCCGTCTCGGATTGATTTTGTTATTTTCTAGTTCCGCTGCCTCTTTGCTAGGGAAGGTTAATGATCTGCATTACTCCAATTGTCTACTCCAGTTATAGATCGTTTCTTCAGTCTTTGCATTTTCTAGCTCGTTTGCTCAACTTGCTGCTCTAGCTTGTTTTTTCCTTGCACATCTTTTGCAGTTTGGGTCTTGGAACCTTGTTCATCTCTGTTTTGTTTTCCCTTTCCTTGTGTTGACTGTTGATTGTTCTCTACCTAACAAAATATTGCGGAGGAAAAACTGTCAACATTTTAGGAAAGACCAGCATGCTATTAGCCCAATAGTCGTGGAAATGGGGTCCTGCTTATATGTCTAAGACATAGGTGGATTCCACATATTCATCATTATAACTGCCTTGTTGCTTATGTAGCACATCAAACAAAGACTGGTTACTATGAGCTTCTTCTTTCACGTTTTAAAATTAAATGCAGTTGGAGTGATACACTATGTCTTTCTTTAATGTATGATTATCTGTTTATGTTCATACTTAGATTATCTGTTTATGTTCATACTTAGGTGGATCTAACCTCAAGACACATGAGCTCTCATTCTCAAAATGCAGCTCGTTTGGTAAAGTGCCGAGAAATGCACTGATGTTGAAGTCAAACCAATCGGGAATGGGCCACAAGTTTGTTGTTCGTGCAGAGTATGGGTTTGACATCTTCTACTTCTGTCTTTGCCTATGTTGTGTATCCACCCGTTCTTCTCCTATTCGTGGAAAGATTGGGAACAATGTATGCAAGGGAGGAAATTGCATACTTGCATTGCTTGATTCCCGATGAAATAATGAATATATAACCTCTAGAAGTTAGAATATCTAGGCCTCTATTGAATGCAAAGCTGTTATTGAACATCTTCATTGAGGTGCTTTCATCATTTTTTCACAAGCTAGACTATATCTATGCTGCACGTGATATATAAATTAAAAGAAAAGAAATAAATATATGTATGGAATAAGAAAAAGATCATTCTTTCTTTCTTTCTTTCTTTCTTTTTTTTGTAAATCTTTTCCGTATCATCATATTTTAAGATTTGACCTAATTGTTAAAATTTTACAGAAAAAAATATGGTTAAACTCAAAAAATAGCCTTTATTTCTATTATTACCAAGATTTATGTTTCTTTATTATTGTAATAAAAAATTATATAAATTTGTGATTTGCATTTTGTATGTATTACCAAATGAATCATGCCAACATGTCTTCTTCTTCTTTTTTGTTTCTTTTTTTTTTCCTCTCTTTTCCTAACTTAATTAAGTGTTTAAATTTGGTAGGGGTATCAAAACGACTTTTCTAATATATATTAATTTGTGGCTCAAATTAACTAACCAAATATGATAATCTATGGTTCACATCATATAGAACGTGAGATAGCTTAGATGGGGTTTTGGAGACTTTACGACATTTCTTACATTGTGACAACATTGTTATATAAGATGTGTTTCTCAGTTGTCCTCAATGAGATGATTTGTTTAAAGAGGATATATGAACTTTACTCCTAGGGTTTTCTTGGCTTCCATTTCCTTTCTCATAAAAAATGGAGACAACTTTTCATCTTGTTTTCTTCATTGTTTACCCAAATGTATGCAGAAATGCTGATAGAGGTGGAGGTGGTGGTGACTTTGTCGCCGGTTTTCTTCTTGGTGGTGCTGTTTGCGGAACTCTAGCATACATTTTCGCTCCTCAGGTGATTTGGCTTTTCAGCTCTGGATTTTAAGTTAAAATATTCAGTTCTGATAGGACAAGCTGATTAAAATCTCAATGTACATGATTGCAAAGAATATTGATCTTCTGCATCCTACAAGGATTATACAGCCACACCTAAGGTTTAAGCTATGTGTTCAGTTTTGCATTCTTATATGTAGAGGAAAAGCTCTTGCTTCAAGCAGTTCAAATATTCCTAGTAGACCCTTTGTTTGGATGCATAGTAGTGCATCCTGAATGTTAGACCAAAACTTAGCCAACTGGATAAAATTCAAAGGTCTTCATCGTCATTAGGGACGTATGGGTATTTTGGTAATCCTCACACATTGTCATGTAGTTACAGCTGTTATGGATTGAGAATACTGACTGCATTGCATTGCTTTTGGGATTCTAGTTTGTATCTATGTGTATTTCCATGCATTATTTTTATAAATGATAGATCCAACATAGTTCACATGTGATTCAATAACTTTGATTCTCGTAAATGGAATTCATTTACTTAAGACTCAACATCAAGCAAATTTTTTTTTTTTTTCCCCATATTTATTGTTGTGTATATATGGTTTTGTTGATTGTCCTGTTGAAGAATAATTTTGAATGGCAACATGCTCCCTGCTCGTGGAAATCAAGAGAGAGAGAGAGAGAGAGAGAGAGAGAGAGAGAGAGAGAGAGAGAGACCTTCTAAGAATGGTACCATTTTAAACCAATTCCAAGCCTCAAAACCCCACACCTAGCTTATATCAAATTTACAAATTCCCTGTCTATTACTCATGTTACTAGGCAAAGCAAACTGAACGCGAAATGTAACATCAAAAACATTTTGATCCACTAATCTCAAAAGAGTTAGTGTGTTCTTATAAGATTTCTATTGTTCTCTCTCTCCAGAGATGGTAAACTACTGCAGCCAGCATAACATGAAGCACAAGTCTCTTATATTTGCAGAAATTCATTCTGTTAAGAGCCACATGGACAATCCAATGAAGTTCAGAGGAATATCATCACTGTGAGCCCATTACTTAACTATTGTTAGTGCTTAGCACTTGGGAGGAGAACTCACATTGGAACTTGGAAGAAAAGATGAGTGCAGTCTTCTTCTTCTCTCTAACAATTAACACAGGACACAAGTGGTTAAAGGCAACCTAATATTAGAATGGTGCAACCTGACCGCAATCATCAGCCTGCCCATCCATAACATAAAGGAGTGATTGGGAAGAGTAGTTCTAATCTAGGCAAATTGAGCTTGAGGGAATCGAATCTGAGGGCCTTGAAACAACACATAGCCACTTCACATCATAAGAACCAGAGGAAGACCTCAAGTTGTGCCAGCATAGCCATTCTGGAGCTTCGCCTTCAATCTTCTCAGCTTAGCCCAGTTCTAGCTTACATCTCAGTAGCTATATAGCTCCAAAACTTAGCATCCTTCGACTAAGTACCATCTATCCATCCAATCCACCTTTACCCATTTTACCAGCGCGGCACAAAATGTGCTTATTCATGGAAGCTTGATTCCACAATTTGCAGTTTGTCAAGTTCAACCCACCACATCCCTTAGACTTGCAGACCCAATCCCATGAGATCAAAGGCACTCCAGAGAAGTGATCTTTCCCTTCCCTTAGGACGTTCTGCAAAGAATACTCTGGTAAAATAAAAATTCGAGGCCCAATATGCTTTAATTACAGAAGCTTGAATTGAGAACAAAATTGCATTTACAATTAACATCTACCAATGATAACACAAGTATCTAGTTGACCAGCACCTTATTCTTCTGCAAGGCATGAGCAATCAGCCTTGTTGGGGGAAAGAGGAACCCCATAGGTACTTCATGGGAAAAGTATCACCAACAAAGCCAGTTATCCTGCCTCGAGATATCATCTATACAAGCCACCTAAACTTTGGATTTTAGCTTGGTTAGCACACAAATCAATGACCCTGGAGAAATAAAAGAACCCCTTCAGCTTCCTAATCGATGAGATATGAGCTTTGCAGAACAACATCAAATAATCAACAAAGCATAAAGAAGCACTCTCAGACTCTCAAACATTGGGTGACATTTAAAATCTACAAGACATTTAACACTCTTGTCAAGTACTCCCTTACAAGAACCAAGAGCAAGGGGGACATGTGATCCTTTTGTCTTAAACCCTTGGGTCCCTTGAGGCCTTGACACCTATGAGTCTCCCCAATAAAAGACAAAAAGAAGCTGATGAAGTAACACAAACAAGCATTGTGTATCTACTCTATGAATTTGAAATCTGACACTTTATCATATTTTTTATAAAGATGACTCTTCCTATGACACCTAGGAGAGTCATCTTTAAATTGGCCCAAAAAGAGGACCTTCTCTACAGGCAACCTCATACAAACAAGCTTTTGACATAATGCTTGATTCTCTTGCTAGTTGAAATTCTGGATAAAGGAGACTTTCTTATGTGAATGGGTGGAAAATGATTGAGGACCTTCTCTATAGGCAACCTCTTACCTCTATCCCTACCGTACTCTTGTTGTTGGTCTAATTCTTGCCGATTGACGTGGAGTCCCTGGAAGGCCAGCAATGGCGCAGATAAGGGCAGTTGTGTGCAGCAATGGGTAAAGCTTGAGGTGTGTGAACTTACTCAGTGAGAATGTAGGGGTTGGACCAATTTATTAAGCCTTAATCTAAGGGATAGTCACAATGTGAGTAATTGACTATTAATTCCAGATAGAGGGAGTATGTGATTGTCCCTTGCTTTTTGATGTATGCTGTTGGTCGGTGATTGGATCAATTCAAGGAGTAATTGCTGCTGTTTTTTAACATCCTCTCGACCTAAATGATGAGTCTTCTCTGAAGTCGGCTAGTTCTATTTGGAAACAAATTATCCTGAAATTTAACTTTTATGTTATCCAGATCAGAAGATCACTGCTGAATGAAGATGAATATGGTTTTCGTAAGGCTAGGAGACCAATATACTATGATGATGAAGGCTTGGAGGTATGGAGCAGTACTGGCTACAGATGAAACTTCAAGTAATTTGGCATGTATTTACTCATTATTTTGTGTTTTTTGTGTGTGGGGAAGCAGAAGACTAGGGAAACCCTGAATGCCAAGTTAAGCCAGCTAAATGCAGCAATTGACAATGTTTCTTCTCGGCTGAGAGGTGGAAACAATATGCCTTCAGTACCAGTTGAATCTGATCCAGAAGTAGAAGAAGCGACGATGTGAACATTGGCCCTCGGTGTCCTTCTCATAAGTATCTTTGGTTGTCTTGTGATCACGAAATTCGTAATATTGTAAGCGAGCTTTGATGAGACTACAACCATGAATAGGTGCTATTGTTTTGTTTAGCATAATGGTACCCGACTCATACCCCTCCCCCTCTTGTTCCTCACAGGGTCTTTATCACTTGTCACCATATAATTATTGAAAAAATCACTTGTGAGCATATATATTTCGTGATTTTGTGTCAAATAGTCAATGCTATATGCTCTTAACTTGGGATGCATTTGTGGGATTTGCGTAGATGAATGTTGGCTTTATAGTTGTGTAAAGGACTAATTTGAGAGAGAGAGAGAGATTCTTGAGAGTACTGACATCGTCTTCGGCTAATTGGAAGCAGCTGATGTTTCCTGAATTGAAAACCTATTTGCATTCTGATCGTCCTATATGTAAATGTGTGAAGTCTTGCGCAATGTCATTTTCTACCATTACTTTTGGAGGACTTTCCTGTAATTAACAGGGCTTGTTGTAGGAATGATGGTTGTCCAAGTTGCTATCTTGAATGAATAGGTGCCAATATGTTCAATGAAGGGGCTGCATTTTGATTTTTTAAATGGGTTTTTAGATGGGCAAAGTAATTGACTATTTTTGCGAATGGATCAGTGATATTTGTATTGTTCTCAAATTTGGTTGTATTTTGATTGGTGTTTTTGTACTTTTTTTTTTTTTTTTTTTTTTTGAGGGGGGGTGTTTTTGTACTTTACTAGCCGAAAGCATATGATTGTGTGTGTTTTCATACAATAAAAAGAAAAAAAAAAGCGGGGAATTCGTTTATGATGTTTTACTTTTAGTTAGCTTGGATTATTAATGAAATTCCTTTAATTATCAAAATATAATAATTAAAAATGGCAGCCACTATTATTTGTTGATTGCGGTGGCAATTCGCACCAGATTGAACCCTTCTACAAGTTGAGTCATTTAAGAGCACGTGAACATGGTTTTATTATTTGTATTTTTTCTTCAATTGCATATTTTCAATCTGATTGACACTGTAGTAAGTGTAGTTTTAGGCTTTCACACATACATATCACACGACATTATAATAACATGTGGCGAATTCAATGGTTTGTTTAACCCGGTGTTAAATAGTTTATGTTTTCTATACAAAATAATTAGCCAGTTGTGGGTTGTCAATTGGTTTAGATACAAAATAATCCTGCTATTGTCGGAACAATCTTTAATTGATATAGATTGTTTATGTTTTCTTTCATGGTCCTAGTGAAGTCTCCTTGGGGTAGGGTTATGCTCTTATCTCCTCAAGGTCCAGTTCAATTTTGTTTGATCTACACTCAGATCAAGTAACCTACAACATGCCTCCCAATACAAATACATTACCTGTTATGTTTTCTAGATTTGTCCCTCACAAAGGCTTATATATTCATCACGTTCATATCAGAGTGGGGAACAATGATATTTGCCTCCACAACACATACTCAATAGCCATTCTCCACGAGATCATTTACAACATGTCACTGCATCAAGTCATGGTTGATAATGAGTTTTCCGATCATTTGCAAATGTTTTATCTTGATTGCGATTTAACTTTGGCATAATGGACCAATTCCGAGCACTCCCTCGGAATGGCCTTATATATCTTTCTATAGAAGATTAGAACTTAGAAGATTACATTAGATTCGCATTTGTAGATAATAAGTGACTTGAAGAGGCGAAATTTTGAAGAATCCAACTCTGAAAAACCAAAAGTTGAAAATGAAAATGAAAATGAAAATGAAAATGGGTATGATTCTCAACTTACTTTCAAGTAGGGGTGGAGCAACGTGCACCGCACGTGAAGAGTAGAGCGGATAACGAAGCAAAGAAGGTTTTAGAGTTGAGAGAGATGATAACTTAGAGAGGGAAGACATCGCAATAGCAATAGCAATAGCAATAGACCCAACAACAAGAATAAGAAATACTACAGTAACAACTATAGTCTATATATATATAGAGAGAGAGAGAGAGAGAGAGTGTAGTAGAATTAGAATTAGAATAAGAATAAGAATAGGAAACATAAAACCTCAATCCCGCCTCCCTTCTTCTCTCCTCCTTTTTTTCCGCGTTTCCTGGGCCTTCCATATCTCTCCAGTTTCAGAATTCATAGTTGGTTGTTTCATTTTATTAATTAATTAAATACGGAGTACTAAAATATACTCCGCTGTTCTGGTTGTGGTTCTGGGAGGGAAATTGTGGAAAGAAGAATACTTAGTTGTTAGAGTTTATCAAATGAAGCATCATGCAAAGTTGAGAGCTTTTTCACAAGATAACCAATTTTTGGCATCAGATGGAAGACACTGATCACGCTGCCACCGCAACCACCGCCCCTCATAAGGTAAAGATCTTTTTCACTTCTATTAGGGTTCCCAGTGTTCCTCCGTAGATGCCGATTTTAAATACTAGAATGGGTTCTTAAATTTGTGAAAAATGATTCCCGGTAAAGGCTCCGATTTGGCAGAATTTCTCCATTGGGGTTTCTTCAACTTGCTTTAAAAAAGCATGAGTATGCTAAGAATGAAATTGCCTTTCTATAGCTAGTCAAAGAGGTATAACCCAGATAGTAGTATTTGCAAATGTTTGGTGGTAGTTTAAGAAAATCTGTATCGATAACTGGGACAAAAGTACTAGCTAGGATCCCTCCCTTGAAAAATAATGAACTGATTCACTATCTCAATTTTCTGTCACTTTGCCTGTCTTCATTGTTTCAGAACCTCATGACTTGTCTAATTGCTGTGATCTAATGGACATTGTTTATTTAACATAGGATTATTACAAGCTCTTGGAAGTTGATTATGATGCAACAGATGAAAATATAAAATTGAATTACCGGAAGCTTGCTTTGGTAAGTATTAATCTATCTCTTTAGCTTTTAACTAGCTTTGTTGATGGTCTATTTGACACAAATTCTTTATTACTCAGCTTTTTCTTATCCGAATTCCAGTTTTAGGTTTTGCTCACATGAGGTCAGTTTGATTTTGTAGAAGTGGCATCCTGACAAACACAAAGGTGATAGTGTTGTTACTGCAAAATTTCAGGAAATTAATGAAGCTTACAGAGGTAACCCTTATACTAATTAGTTACTGGGGACTGGCCTGGTGATTCTCTCTTGCATGTGTGTTGTAAACAATTTCTAAGTTTGTGGATCACATAATTGAAGGGTCACAGTTCTTCTGTATGATAATAAAATTGAAGATTCACAAAAGAGTTAGAAAACAGAAGTCCATAAACTCTGATTTTGTCTCTCTCATGACTTCATACTTCCAGTTCTTGAGTGGTCCTTTGTTTTGCTCAATTAGAAACAGAAACCATCTTTGTTTCCATTCAAAGACGTGTTCAGTTTGTTTATGTTCTCCCTTACGGCTACTTGGAATCCGTGTACAAATTGAACAGCCTATCTAAACTAAATGGGTCATCATGGTCATAAACTGTATGATGTTTCGGATATTTCTTTTTCCATGCTAAATGGCGTTTTGAGTGGCCATGTTAAATAATTGCCCAACTTCCTTCAAAAACTGGGATCTTTCCCTAATTTATGGACAGAATTTGTTCGTCATGATCAAACAAGCAACTGAGTAAAAAGTGAAGTAAGAGAAAATTCTCTAATGAATTGACATTCTTGACAAAGCTGATCTGCCATGTCTTTTATCAAGAGGATTGAGAGTAATTTAGTGTCACTAACTAGCTAACTTCTGTCTAACAAAATGCACTGGATCCGTAACAGAATTTTGAGCTACCTCCTTGATCTGTTCAGTGGCTGAACTTGGCTTCAGTACCTCAACCCCATCTGGCTAGTTGGAAGATGTGTGAACATGCCCAGTTTTGAAAGAAGTTGATAATGATGGGAAGGTAGAATTTTTGTCAGAATATCAGCAAGCTGAGAGTGTGTAGCTAAATAGCTCAGTTGTAGATGGCCTCCAAACACCTTTTCTCTTGTCAAATGGCATTTTATCTCGATATGCTTTGTGCTTTCGTGGAAGACACAATTTGTGACCATGTGAAATGCAGGCTGGTTGGGGTCTATTATCACACATTGGGCCACCAAAAGTCCTAAAACTTTGAAATATAACCTCTTCTGGTTGGGGTCTAGATGGGCTAATTCCAAAAGCTATAAAACATCATTTGTCATGGGTCGACCCTTGGGTCATGGGAGATCCCATAACTTCACATTACCTATAACATTAATATATTTTCCCCGCTATAACTAGTCGAAAAATTATGTGTAGATGAGGCATGTTTTCGGTGATTTTTGGACCATAAAGGCAGTTGGGGTAGGGTCCATTATTACCTTCTTTATCAAAAAAAATTTGAAAGCTCAAAAGTAAATCACTCTCGAGGCACGTTATGAATTGGGCCAATTCCAAAGGGTGCAAGTCAAGGATTTTGATCAAACAGACCCGAGTTGAAAAGCTGATATTGTGTACTAGGGTTTACCATTCGATCATCCTATGAGTCTCGAACTCTCGGATAATCATATAGGTGTTTGTTTCCTCGCTATGCTATATTTGACCTATCATGACAAATATGTCATAAATGAGGCAAAAAGGTGAATTTGGGGTAGTACAAGGTGGAAGTGGGGTCTATTACAACTCCTTAGTTCAATTAAAGTTCTGAAATGCTAAAACAATCTTGGGAAAATCTTCAAAAAGGACAATTTCAAAGAATGAGTCACGACCTTTGATCAGAATAGGTTCCGCGTTTGGGGCCTAATATTAAATGACCTCAGGAAACCTCATATGTCCCCAGCATCTCTAAGATAAGTTTTCCTTGCTACCGGGCTTTTTGATTGAGGGGAAACATTATGTGGTAAAAGAGACACGATTTCAAATCTGGGATCATAAGGGGTGGAGTTGGTGTCCGTTACAATCCCGTAGAGTATCTAAATTCATCAAGCGCAAAAGTGAAGTGGGCTCAGGGAAGGTACCAAAATGTGTTAATTCTAAAAGTATAACGTTGAAAGTCACCATTTTTTATCAAACGGACCCAAGTTGAAAAGAAGAATTTATGTAGTAAGGTCTACCATTCGGCCATATTGTGTCGTTGGGGCACCCTATACTTCCCGTGTATCTCAAACACTAGTTTGTTTTCTTTGCTATCCTATATATAAATTCTTGCGATATACATAAGGCATAAACGTGTATTTTATGCAATAAAAGGTGGGGTTTTGGGTCCACTATAACTCTATAGGTCACTAAAATTTCTGAAACACTAAAATAAAACGGTGCTAGAAAAAGTCTTCCAATAGGCCAATTTTAAAGGTTATAACTGACGATTGTGATAAAAATGATTCTTGGTTTTGGGCCTAAAATTTTGTCGTTAGTTCAAGCATTGGAGCATTTCGTGACCTCGAGTAACCTTGGATGTCTTCTTTGTCTCCAACTCTTGTAAGTTTTCGTTGCTATTTGATATTAACCGAGCGGAAAATTAGAGCGTGAAGGAGACACGATTGTGAAT
This sequence comes from Mesembryanthemum crystallinum, assembly GCA_030267885.1. Classification (NCBI taxonomy): domain Eukaryota; kingdom Viridiplantae; phylum Streptophyta; class Magnoliopsida; order Caryophyllales; family Aizoaceae; genus Mesembryanthemum; species Mesembryanthemum crystallinum. The sequence continues at coordinate 27,738 of BSSO01000511.1, forward strand.
TGGTGAGCATAAAGGGTGGGGTTTATTTCCATTACAATCCTGTAGAGTATCTAACTATCTATATAGTCATGAAGTGAAAAAGTAAAGTGGAGTCTTATAAGGTACCAGAATGACCAATACCAAGGATTACCACTTATAAGTCATAATATTTGATTAGACGGACCCAAGTGGAAAAGCTGATATATGTACTATGGTCTACCATTCACTCATATGGTGTCTTTGGGAAACCCTATGATTCTGGTGTGTTACACTAGTTTGTCTTCTTCGTTATATTATGTTTGATCTATCCCGAAAACAATGACATGAGGATTAAAGGTGAATTTGGGGTGCTAAAGAGCAAGGTTGGGTTTCATCAACACTCCCTAGGTCACTAAATGGCTTAAAACTATGAAATAAAACGAGCTCAGGAAAATCCCCAGATAAACCAATTCCAAAGGCTGTAACCCAAAACGGGTCCCGAGTTTGGGACTAGTTTTTGTGATGGCTCAACCATTGGAGCATTTAGTGACCTCGAGAAACCCCATTTGTTCTCTTTATCTTCAACTCTAGTAAGTTTTCCTCAATGTCTGTTATGTAGCCAAGGAGAAAAATTATGCTGTGAAAGATAAACGGTTGTAAATAGGGGATTGCAAAGGGTGGGTTGGTGTCCATTATGATTGCTTGAGAGTATCTAAAGTCATGAAGCGCAAAAGTAAAGTGGGCTATAAGAAGGTACCAAAATGGCCAATTCCAGAGGGTATAAGTCACCGTTTTTGTTTAAATGGGCCCAAGGTGAACAATTGGTTTTATGTACTAGGGTGAAGGGTTCACTATTCGATCTTCTGGCGTCTTTAGGGTTCCTTGTAATTTCAAAGTATCTCCACAACAATTCATTTTCCTCGCTATCATCGCGAAAACTATGCCATACATAAGGGAAGAAAGTGGATTATAGGCCATAAAGGGTGAGATTGGGGTTTATTACAGCCCTTTAGATTACTAAAATGGTTAAATACAGAGATAGTCCTTAGATAGGCCAATTAAAAAGACTACAACTCACTACTTTTTAATCAAATTGGGTACCGGGTTTGAGGGCTAATATTGTGTTATGGGGTCGACCAGTGTAGAATTCGGTGACCTAGGGGAACCTCATCTGTCCTCTTTATCGTCAACCCTAGTCAGTTTTCTTTGCTATTTAATTGAAGGGGATACGATTGTGAATTGGGAATCATAAAAGTTGGGATTGGTATCCATTACGATGACCTAGACTATAGAAAGTCAAGAAGTACAAAGTAATGTACTGTAGGTTTTGAGATCTTTATTAAAAAAAAATGTAGGTTCTGAGATGTTACCAAAAGGGCCAATCCGAAGTGTAGAAGTCATTGTTTTTGATTAAACGTGCCCAAGTGGAAAACCTGCTTTTATGTACTGTACTAGGATCTACCATTCAGTCATATGGTGTTGTTATTGACATCCTATTATTTCGCGTGTATCTCATACACTAGATCATTTTCCTAGCTATCAAAAACTATGTTATATACTCGTATAAGGCATAAAGGTGAATTAAGGCCATTTAGGTTGGGGTTGGCTGTTGGGGTCGACCGTTGGGGTCCATTACAAATATACAACTCTCTAGTTTACTAAACGGCCTCAAACAATCAAATAAAATGGGTCTAGAGGAAGTCCCGAACTCCCAAGATAGGCCAACTTCAAAGGCTATAAATCATGTCTTCCTCGCTGTCCTATAGCTAATCAATGGAGAAAACCTAGCCATGAATAAACCATAGACGTACTTGGGGCCAAAAAGGGTGCATGTCGGGCTTATTGCAACACCCTAGGTTACTGAAAGTCCTAAAATGATACAATAAAATAGGTCCAAAAAAGTCCAAGATAAACGAATTCCAAAGGCTGTAACTCAAGGTTTTTTTAACAAATCAAGCCCGTGTTTGGGCCTTATATTTTGTCATGGGTTCGAATCATCTTAGGAAACCTCTTATGCTCTCTTTATCTCCAACTTTAGTAACTTTTCCATGATATATGCAATTCAGCTGAGTGAAAAATCTTGTCATGAGAGAGACACGAATGTGAATTGAAGATCGTAAACGGTGGGGTTGTGCCCATTATGATCCCCTAGAGTATCTAAACTCCATCTAGAGTCCTGAAGTGCAGAAGTAAAATGGGCTTTCAGAAGGCAGTACATTGGGCCAACTCCAAAGGGTATTGTCACTGTTTTCGGTTAGATGGACCCAAAGTTGACAAGCTGTTTTTATGTATTAGGGTTTACCATTTGGTCATATGGTGTTTTTGGGACAACCTTCAATTCTCGTTTGTCTCATAGACTAGTTCATTTTCTCATTGTCCTTTGATTGATCAATCGTAGAAACTATGCCATGAACAAGGCATAAAGGTGAATTCCTAGGTCACTAAAAGTCCTACAACGCTAAATATAACGGGCTGGTAGGCCAATTTTAAAGCCTATAACTCACGGTCCTTGATCAAACCTGGTCGGGGTCTGGGCCTAAGAATTTGTCATAGGGTTGACCATAGGAGCGTTTGTTGACCTTGAAAAACTCGTATGTTCTCTTTGTCACTCTAGTATGCTTTCCTTGCCAATTTTACCTAAGCATAGAAATGACGTCGTACACGATTGTGATTGGGGATTCTAAAAAGTGCAGTTGGTGTACATTATGATCGCATAGTGTATCCAAATTCCAAAGTCATGAAGTGCAAAAGTAAAATAGGCTTTGAGAAGGTACTGAAATGGGCCGATTCCCAAGTGTACAAGTCACCCTTTTTAATTAAATATACCCAAGTTGAAAAGCATATTTTATGTATTGTAGTCAACATTTGATCATATGGTGTATTTTGGACACCTATAAGTCTTGTGTATCTCGTACACTACTTCGTTTTCCTCACTATCCTAATTCTAATCTATTGAAAAGACAACGCCATACATCGGGCATGTAGGTGAATTGAAAGCCGTAGAAGGTGGAGTTGGGGTCCATTACAACTCCCTAGGTCACTAAAAGTTGTAAAACAATCACCTAAAACGGTTCGGAGGAAGCCCTTAAATAGGCAATTGCAATTTCAAAGGCTATAAATTATGGTTTTTGATCAAACGCTACCTGGGTTTGGCCTTGATTTTTTGTACTTGTGATCTTAAGAAATCTCATATGCCCTCTTTATTTCTAACTCTAGTTAATTCCTTGCTATGTGATATTTAATCGAGTAGAAATTTTTTGTTGCGAAGGTAGTGAATTGGGGATTATGAAGGGTTTAATGGTGTCCATTATGATCGCTTAGAGTAGATAAAGTCATGAAGCGCAAATGTCAAGTGGGATTTGAGAAGAAACCAAAATGGGTCGTCACCGTTTTTTTATTAAACAGAGCCAAGTTGAAAAGCTGATTTTGTGTACGATCTACCATTCGCTTAGAGTATCTCGTTTTCCTAGCAATCCTATTTCTAATCTGTTGAGAAAACTATGCCTTGAATGAGGCATAAAGGTGAATTTGGGGCCACAAAGGGTGAGGTTGGATCCCATTTCAACTCCCTAGGTCACTAAAAATCCTAAAACGCTCAAATTAAACGGGTGCGGAGAAAGTCACCAAATAAGCCAATTCCAAAGGCTAACTCACGGCTATTGATCGAAATGGGTTGCGGGATTTAACCTTATATTTTATCATGGGCTGTTGGAGCATTTGACGATCTCAAGAAACCTCGTATGTCCCCTTTATCTCCAACTATAGTCAGCTTTCCTTACTATGTGATATTTAACCGAGCGGAAAAATCATGTCTTGAAGGATATTTGATTGTGATTCTGGATCATAAACGGTGGCTGGTGTCCATTAGGATTGCTTAGAGTATCTAAAGTCATGAAGTGCAACAGTGAAGTGGGCTCTAAGAAAGTACCAATATGGGCCAATTCCAAAGGGACCCAAGTTGAAAGGCTGATTTTATGTCAATCACGATTTTTGATTTAACAGACCCAAGTTGAAAAGCTGATTTTATGTCACTCTCATTCGGTTATATGGTATCTTTTGGACACCCTTTTATTCCCTTGTATTTCATACACTAGTTCATTTTCCTCGCTATCCTATATCTAATTTATCGCAAAAACTATGCTATACGTAAAGCATGACATGAATTTGTGAACATAAAAGGTGGGGTTGGGGTCCATTACAACTCCCTAGGTCACTAAAAGTCCTAAAACTCTAAAATAAATTGGTCCAAGAAAGCCGAGATAGGTACTTCCAAATCCAATGGCTTATAACTCAACATTGTTGATGTAAACGGGTCCCATTTTTGGGCCTTATATATGGTCATGGGTTCGACTTCTTATCTTTCCATAGCCATGTAGAACGCCTCATTTGGAGTTCAAACGAAGAAGTTATGGGCAAAATGCTGAACAGGTGTCAAAATTGCAAAAACCGCAAAGCTAACTTGTTTGGGCCAAATTGTGCATAAAGCTTTCCAACTTCGATTTCGACCAATTCCATTGCATAGATGACTTATTTTAACCTTCCAAGATTCTCATACACAAGCGTTCATTGTCCTTTGACTTTGAAAACTTCTTGTAAGGATCGAGATACCAAAATTCACCCGAAATGGCAA
>BSSO01000512.1:0-32321 GCA_030267885.1 Mesembryanthemum crystallinum
TGGGGTAGTCACTTCCTACCACTCTTTGATTTTGACATTTTTAAGACATAATTTAATCACAAAAAGAATTTTGAAATTTCAAAAATACTAATTTTTTCTTGATACAAGGCAATAGTGAAGGAGGTAATGACTACCTCATTAGAAATAGCTAACTACAAATCTTTTGATAATACAATTAATCCAATGCTAGTATTACCTTTATAAGAAATGGATTATTGGCTGATAAAATGACATAAGCAAGGCAGGGTCCAACCACCATCCTTGCAATTGAAAATATGACTGCAAAGATTATCTGCTGCCAAAACATTAACTCATTTTTCGCACCAAAAAAATATTAACTCATTAATTCTATGCAATATTCCACAAATTAAAGTCGATGTGATTAAAGATATGACTTGAAATTAGGCAATAATTAGAAACATGTTCATCTTCAAGGACATTTATGATAATTAGGAATTTTTTTAGGTGCAAATAATGAGTAGGTTTGGTGTCGTTTGACTTAACTTCTACCATTTTTAGTTTCCCATTCACAAATTTCTAATCTCCTCCCTCCTCCTTTTTCACTTCCTCATCCTTCAGGTGTTTCTAAGAAACTAGATTGGGTTAGAAATATAAGCTCTATTTTAGAGTTTCTATTTGTAGCCCCATTTTGGTTTCTTAGAAATTCATCAAAAGTGAAGGAAGGAGAAGAAAGGGATAAAAATTTGTAAATGAGAAACTCATCATTTTAGAAACTAAACCAAACAACACCTACGTATGTGATTTGTAACCGATTAGGATCAAAGTTTTGTATATTGTAATCTATTCAAACCTTACCAAATGCAACATGTTCACTATATTGTCATTATTACTATAGATTACTCCCATTACCTATTCTCAAACGAATTATTGAACTTTGAAACCACAAGGAAAAAAGAACGTGACAAACAAAAAACCATGTCAAAAGTCCTACATCATGAAATTAGTGTTTTTTTTTTTTTTTTTTTAAACTTCTCTTCACAATTTGATTGGTGTAAAATTAGTTGTGTTAATTTGAAAAAATCACGATTTAAAGGATGTTAAACACAAAAATTAGAGTACAAATTAATTCTCATGATGAAAATTATCTTTCAGTTAATTGTGATATAGCAAGAACAAAAAGTATGGTTTAAGCCCTCAGTAGTGTTTGTTTTTGAGTCGTTTTAGAGTCCCCCTGGCCTCTTGGTGCTCCTTATATTATGGAGTACTCTCTAACTCATACCTTAAGCATACACTAATGGCCTACAGTCATAATTCCTCCAATTTTATAGGCACACGATATGATTTGCTCTCTAAGCCAAATTCTCAACTAGCTTAGAACTGGAAATCACAACTCAACTAATACCCTTCTTCTTTTTATTTTCATTAATTTTATTTATTTATTTATTTATTTATGGTAATTTTCACTCCACCCCCTAAACTTTAGGAAAATGTCATACAATTATGTATGTTTTTGAAAATGTCAATCCACCCCCTTGAGGTATTAGTGTGGTTTGATAAATGTTAATTTTCTCATTAAAATCAAAGTATATAGTTATAAATTTTCTATAAATACCACATAAATTATTTATTTGAAAAAAGAGAATATTACAATATATATATATATATATATTTTATATATTCATATTTATAATATTTAAACATGCACTTTTATTTTTAATTTATTCTTTATTAATCACTTTCTTGGAATTAATTTTCATGTCTTATATATTTAAAAACTTTAACCATTGCAATTTTATTTCCATATTTTAAAAATTAGAATGACTATGTTGCGGTTGCTTTTACATTAATTTTTTTTTATGCTGCTCAAAATTTTAGCTGTACCTTTAATGTGGTGAATGAAGAGCATCAATTTAGTTTTTATTTTATTTTGGGTGGCATTCATGTGGGAGCATGCAAAGTTAAAATATTCAATTTAATATAATCACAAAAAAAAAAAAAAACATGCAATTTAATATAGCACCAAAATTCAAGTACACAAAAAAATTTTAAAAAAATTATTACAAAATGGATGTTTATGTCTTGTATAATTTCACTTGAGCGATAAAACTTTCAAAAATAAAAATAAAAACTAATTCGAGTCAGTGTTCTTAATCAACAATAAAAAGAAGTCAATTCAAGTCTTCAATGTATACAATATAGTTAAGAAAATTGATCTGATGTTAAAATATTAACATCTACTCGCTCAAAAAAAATATTAACATCTACAAATGTATAGGAAATTGCTCTCTTTGTTTTCCACGTTTTTAAATGATCAAACTTTAATTTGTAAATTTTGACCAATTGTTTTGTTAGAAAATAGTTTGATTCACAAAATAAAAATTATATCATCATATTCATCTTTAAAAATACGTTCACATATTTATAGTTTTATAATTTTTGCTAACATAATTGAAGAAAAACTAATGGTCAAAGTTTGACCACGACCACGAATTTTGTAAAAAAGTCAGTGCGCCCTATATTGTGAAACAAAGGGAGTACATATTTGGTCGCTAAATCATTCGCATATTTGGCCCAATGTCCTTCAATTCATTTCCCCTCGCAGTTCGACTTCTTGCCATCCTGGACTTCCTGCCAACCTCTTCGGAACTCGTCCTGACCTTTTAGTTTTCCGGGACTCTAGACATACTGGGGGAGTTTGGGACGATCACGTCGATCAGCAGGTTCTTTAAGGATTTGCATGATGCTGTGATCGTTTATGCCTAGCCGATGTATAACTCAAACTTAGCTTGTTCCACGAGTTTCAAATTAAAGTTGAAACAATTAAGTTTAGTTCATTGATCAAAGGTGATAATATAAAAAGCAATCCGTAGAATTGCCAACTAAAGGAAGGGATGGATTTCGTTAAAGATGAAATGGTACGGTTCAAAAACTGTGTCATACATGCAAATTCTACTGTATGTATTTTCCAGTAATGGTGTATGGAGTATATAATACTAGTATGAATTGAAGTTAAGAACTCACATCAGCAGCCAAATTGAGATGAGTGTCCCTGTAACCAACTTCTTTCAGAAACTCTCTCAGGTGTAGAAATGGGCTTGAAATCTCTGTTATGAATATTGTTGCCACCATCTCTGACCCACACTGTATTCAAATTTGATCAAAATTATCACAAAACCCATAAAATTAAATAAGAAAATATATTATTACAAAAAAAAAAAAAAAAAAAAAGAAGAAGAAAGGAAGTACTTAATAAACCTTTTGATAGGAAAGACCAGCTCCACCACCAATAATACCGACCAAGTGATGGATGATGTTGTCAAGGCTGGATCTTTTGTGAAATTGAGAGCAAATCAGATCATACAAGAGATAACCCATTGTAACTGCCAATGTTTGCATCTGCATTATTATTTAACCCTCAGATTATCACTAAACCCCATAAATGATCATCTGCAGAGCATAAGAAAAGGAAAAAGTGTACTGTACTGTGAAAGTAGTGTGTAAGGACCTGTAAGGGAGTGAAATGTGAGGCAACAGGGCAAACTGGGCAGCTCCAATCATTAACAGAGAAAGAAGCTAAAATGACAGATAAAATGGCATGGGTTGTTGAGACGAGCCTGCGGCTGAAATCGAAAGAGCGGTTTGGCAAGAGTTTTCTTATGAGGAGAAATAGGGTTGTCCATGAAATTACTCCCACTATGATTATGCTTACTGCATAATCCTCCATTTTTGACATCAGAGATAAAGGTTTGGTGGAAGATGATGTGTTTTTCTTGTAACAAATCATGAGATGTCAAAGCCTTTCGTTTTTGTTCAAGAAGACCTGCGGCACGCAGGAGCCAGGAGCGAGTTGGGGGCATTGTTTTGCCAACAAGTCAGTGTTTAAGCAACTGTTTCAATCACCATTCACCAATAAACGCATGTTATGTCTTCGATGATTTTTTTTTTTTTTTTTTTTTTTTTTTTTTTATGAAAGTTGTCTTCGACTTTTCTAGATAAGTTTTAGTTCAATTTATTTTTGATCAGTTTAACTCAATTCTGATCAGTTCAGCTCAGAATAAAAAAAAACAATTAACAGTATATAATTTTGAGGGGAATCATTATTGTAACGAATGAAACAATTATTATTTATAAGATATATTAAGTAATTGTCAAATTATTCCAAAATATTTATTGATACTCCCCTGTCTCAATTTTATCTTGTCATTTTCTTTTTAAAGTTAAAGTTTATAAAATTTAATCATTAATTTATGAAATTTTTTAAAAATTCACAAAGTAAAAATAATATTGTTAGATTCATTTTAAATAACACTTTCAAAATATCACATTTTTATTTAGGAGGGGTCTCATCAGGGTGGGAGTATTATAAGGGGTTTCTGATAACAAAAATTATACTCTAATAAGGATTTTTGACAAAAAAAAGTGGTATGTAATAGAGAATTTGCGGCAATTTTTCCTATCAATAAAAACAAATACTTTTATTTAGGAGGTGCATCAAAAGCCCATGAATACCCCATTAAAACCAGTATTGGGCTTCTTTCTTTATGTTTGAATTGGACTTCTAGGACATGACATCATCATTTACAAACGGGCTTTCCATTCCGTTGAAAATGGAAGGCCTAAGCATATCGGCGGCTCAATTTCCGGCGAATCCAACGGAGCTCCGGCGTCCGCTCGGAGCTTCTTACTTGCCGAAGTTCAGAATTTCAGAGTCATTTGTCTCTCGATCATCATCATCATCATCATCAACCACTGTAACATCCCGATTTGATGGTATTAATCCGAATGATAATTCGAAGCGGATGTTCATTCTCGGAATGGGTTACGTGGCTCAGTTCTTCGCACAAGAATTGAAGAATGAAGGATGGTAATTCCTCTTTTTTCGTATTATTTTTTTTTTTGCTATTTTCCCAGTTTCTCTGTTGATGAATTTGCTGTGCTGTAGAAATTAAAAAAAGAAAAAAGAAAAAAAAGGGTCAATTTTATTGTTGAATGACTGAAATATTTGTGGCAAATGGGGTTTTGGGCAATGCCCATTTCTTGTTATTTATTGCCTGGGCTAAGTCAATGACATTGAAATGAGCCCTAAACTATTCAACTTGTTGAAGAATTCACAACCCTGTGGAGATGAAAATTTTAAACTGAGTCTCCAGTTGACAACTTCATGTGCACACTTATTAATTCTGGAAACTTAGACAGTGGATTTAGACTGGATGAGGTTATATACTTATGGTATGGAATATGTGATCATGGTAATGTGCATGCTGGACATTGTTGTTGTCAAACAGTTTTCAAGGTACAAATGTCTTGCATTACTCAATTGGCGATTCGTGCTAGTAGTTGCTACCTCGGTCTGAAATAAATCGTCACATAGTGACATCCTCTCAAAATTATGGATTTATTTGCAACTTGATCAACCTATCGTTGATAATATTCCACCTTTCATTACTAGCTGTGGAACTACAAGGGTAGTAAGAGATAATATTGGGCTCATTACCCTATTTTAATTATCATTTTAGAAAGTAACAACTCTTACATCCTAAAGTAGTTCTCACAATGACTATTTTTTTGGACGGATAGAGCAGATATGCTCCTAAAATTGGTTTCAAGCACCGTATGACCATATACATGATGTGTATACTTACCAAAGCTCAAGCATTCAAGTGATTTAACTTTTATTTGATCAAAGTTCTTAAATTTCTGGTACTGTCTACTTTGTTGAGGCACTGCTTATGGTTAGAATGTTGAATGCTGAAATCAACTCGGATTTGTTCAATGCATTACTGGATTAACTTAATATATTGGGGCTGCAGGGAGGTTTCAGGGACCTGTACAAGCATAGCGAAGAAAAAAAAACTTGAGCACAAGGGGTTTGATGTCCATGTTTTTGATGCATTCCAACCTGAGTAAGTTTTACTTTCTGCTGGCATTTTTGTCCCTAAATAGTTTCCTTTCTTTTTTTAGCTACTTGCAAATATTATTGTCAATGCTTGTTTTGACCGTTAATGTGGTGCTCGGTTAGCTAGTTTAACTAAATCAATCATGATTTATACGGGATAAGATGGGACTGGAGATAATCAAGATATTGGTCGCCGTTAAATTTGCTAGTTTACTGCATGTTTTGGTTATTTGTCTTCAAGAATCACGAACAATATATGCGCTTTATTGTTTGATTCAGATGGAAGATGCTCGATAATTTGAGATGTTACACTCACCTTCTAATCTCCATTCCTCCTGCTGAGAATATCGGTGATCCAGTAAGTTGGGCAGCGTTTTGAAATTTAGTTCAGATCAAATTTATTTCATTCTCACTATATCTGTTTCATTGCTTGATGTAGATGCTACAACATGAAGAATACCTTAAGACTAGATTGGTAGAGGGAAATCTTCAGTGGCTTTGTTATTTGTCATCTACAAGTATGTTTTCTACGTTCTGATACGTTTGTATGTTCTGATATGTTTATATAGCTGCAGTCTGTCCACTTGTTTTATCACCCTTGAATATATCGAGTCAATGTGCAGTAAGGTAGGTTATGGAGATATAGGCCTTGTTTATATTATAATTATACAGGAATTCAGCATTTCCATGCGTTCTGTTCCAATAGTTGGGTCCTTTGCCTTACCATATTTCACATATTCCCGCATTCAACTTGCATATGTTTACCATGTTAAGTTGATAATACTACTTTCACGGCTCATAACATAATCAACTTAATACACGGCAAAGCACTTTCATGGAGCATATGGCTTGCCACCTAAACTAAGCAAGTAGCAAAAATATACGGGCATAGGGGTCTCTTGGGTCAGACGTAGCCCCACGGAACCTTTGTTTCAAAAAAACTCACCCAACCCTCATGAGGGCCCAATCTGAAGACACCCATGGAAATATGGCATCTTGGAAGCTTTTGAAGAAGATGGTTAAATTTGGACAACATTTAACAAGAACCAAGGAGGGCGTGGCAGAATATGCGATTGGTTATTGAATTTACCAATAGCCTTTAATTATCTTGTATTTTTCACCCACTTTTAAGGCTATAGCACCCAAACCATGAGTGAATTTTGATATTGACCTTTTGAAAAGGCCTCCAGGGGCACAATAGATCCTTTGGGTGGACCTTATAGCCTTGGAACCCAACTACTAAAGGAGAATCCAACCCAAAAACTATCAACCACGAAAACGGGGCTTGCGGGATATCCTAGACAGAGGTGATACTTTTTGAACATATTGCATGGGGACCCTAAAGGGCATAGAAGGTTCGCGGATTGTAATTGCGTCCTTGATAGCCTTTGGTGACTATTTACTTCTCACCTACTTTTAAATCTCAAATTTTGGTAGAGTCCAATCTAAAGGTTATAAGCCTAAATTCAAGAAAATAGGGCATATGAGATGTCCCAATTCCCAGGATGAAGATGTTAATTTGGATTGGGTACCTCATGGAGTGTGGGAGGCCCTTGGGGTCGATTACTAAATCCCCAATTTACTTCTCATCTACCTTCTAGCCTTGACACTTGAACCATGGAACCATAAAAATTGTCATGGTAAGGCGTCGGGGAAAGCCTCTAAGGGGCACCCGGAGATCTATAGTATCAGCCTTAGTCCCCGAGGACCTTTGTTCTTGAAAAACTCAATTGGTCTCGGAAGGCTCCAATCTAACTCTAAAAGCTATAACCCATGAAAATGGGGCATTAGGAACTTTCTTAAAGGAATGTGATTAAATTGATGTATTGGGCGGGACCCCTGGGGCGTGGGAGGACCTTGAGGTCAGTTATGGGTCCTAATATTCATTAATGACCCTTTACTTCTCATCTACTTTTAAGGCTCAAACACTTAAATCATGGGGGAATATAATGTTAGGGCATTTGGGAAGACTTCCCATTCCAGGGGCATGAGGGGTCTCTTCATTAGACTATAGTCTTCTCAAGGAACTTAATTGTTAAAAAAACTCAATCGATCCCCGAGATGGTCCAATCTAAAGGTTATAAGCCTGTAACCCAAGAAAACATGACATCTGGGGTGTCTTAGGAAACAAATGTTGTTATTTTCGAGCAATATTTGATGACGAACCCAAAAGGTGTCGAAGGCCTCCAAGTTTGGTTATTTGTTTCTATAACCTTTGGTGGCTCTTTACTTCTCACCCACTGTAAGGCTCCACCACTCAAACTATGGGTGAATATAATGTTAAGGTGTTGGTAGAGGTCTCTTTAATCTGCATTAGTGCCCAAGAACCTCAATTTTGAAAAACTAACCTGGTCCAGAAGGCTCCAATCCAAATACTAACCCACATCAATTGGGAAACATATATATTTGGGACAAAGGTGGTTTTTTGTTGTTGATATTGGATGGGGACTCCAAGGGGCGCATGTGAGGGCCCCATGGTCGCTTATGTGGTACCCAAAAGCCTTTAGTGACCCAATACTTCTCACCCACTTCCTCAAACAACAAAACCATTTGCTAATATGATGAATAGCCTTTGATGACTCTTTGCTTACCTAAATTTACGACTCCTCTTACTGGTTCAAATAAAATTCGGTGACCTTTTACTCTCACCTATCTATAAGGCTCCAACTCTAAAACTATGGGTAAATATGATGTTAAGACACTAGGGAAGGCTTAGAAGGGAAACATGGGGATTTCTTGGTTCGTCCTTACTCATTAGGAGCCTTGGTACTAAAAACCTCAATTGGGCCTTAGAGGGTCAAATCCAAAGGCTATAACCCACAAAACAGGGCATTCGGCATGTTTGGGGAGGAATATATTTATTTTATACGTATATTGGACGGGCCCCCCTTGGGGCATTTGAGGCCCTCGGGGTCATATTTTAGGTTTCAATAGTCTTTGGCGATCCTTTGCTTCTCATCCACTCTTAACGTTCTGGCAGCAAGGTCCAACACCATGGATGAATATGATGCAGGGCGTCGAGAAAGGATTTCGTGGGCACTAGGGGTCTCTTGGGTTGGTGAACCTCTTTGTTGAAATACTCATCCGCCCTTTGGGCAGGTAAATCCAAATGCCATAACTCACCAAAACTTTCTCCAAAAAACAAAATCTAAAATAACTTGAGATGCGGAGTGTTAAGATCTGCCCCCTTTCCATTTTTTTCTCTACTTGCATGCACCATTAGGTAAAAAGCTATATTTATTATTGCTACAATTCGTGTATTAAAATGAACTTGTGCATTGCACATGCTCAAAAATTAGTAATTTAGCAATCCTTGCCTGTTCTAGATAAATTTTCTCCATTAAAATTGAGACACGTTAATCAGGAAATGCATGGGAGTGTGTTATGTGAAGTTAGAAGAGCATATTGCTTCTTCTGGACAAATCATGACTTCATGAGTCATGGTAATCGAACCTCTTTGTTGAAAAACTCATCCGCCCTTTGGGCAGGTAAATCCAAATGCTATAACTCACCAGAAGTTGCTCCAAAAAACAAAATCTAAAATAACTTGAGATGCGGAGTGTTAAGATCTGCTCCCTTTCCATTTTTTTCTCTACTCTACTTGCATGCACCATTAGGTAAAAAGCTATATTTATTATTGCTACGATCCGTGTATTAAAATGAACTTGTGCATTGTACATGCTCGAAAATTAGCATTTTAGCAATCCTTGCCTATTCTAGATAAATTTTCTACATTAAAATTGATACACTTTAATCAGGAAATGCATCGGAGTGTGTTATGTGAAGTTAGAAGAGCATATTGCTTCTTCTGGACAAATCATGACTTCATGAGTTATGGTAATTCAATCTTGGCATTATGTAAAAGGAAAGATGCAGAGTATGTTGAGTGCTGATCCTCCAAATTAATGAATATGGAGGCTAACTGAATGATCGCCTACATGATAGTATCATTTTCATATGACTTGGAGCATGAGCAAATACATCAACATAAATTGTCAGCTTATTCTTCATCTCATACAAGTGCTTATACATGCAGGTATATATGGAGACTCTAAAGGTGCATGGGTTGATGAGGAGTAAGCATCTCAACTCGACTAAGTGGATCTGAATCTAGAGTCTAGACTTCTGATTGCCTTGTGATATTATACATCAAATTTTACCGGTAGATTCATGATCCATTGCAGTTATCCCCCAAAGCCTTCTAGCAACATGGCTAAAATGAGATTAAATGCAGAGGAAGGATGGTTAAATCTGGGAGAAGATCTAGGCCTTACGTCTTATGTGTTTCGACTTGGTGGAATATATGGCCCTGGGAGAAGGTTGTGACTGATATATTTTCAATAAACCTTAGCTCTTTATCATGAACATCATTTGAGCTTCTCATTGCAGTGCTATTGATACCATTCTGAAAAAGCGACTGTCAGAAGGTCAGAAAAAGAGAGCAACTAGGACCTATACATCCCGAGTTCATGTTGCAGACATTTGTCAAGCTCTCCGCGCAAGCATCTCCATGCCATTTCAGAGGTTGGTTTCTTGATTATTATTTGTGGGTAAATATACTGCCAACCAGTTAAACAGCTCAATTGGCCATTCATGCTACATCTCATCAGTATCACTTATCAGTGCTGGAAACTGAAAATTTTGATAGCAGGTTGCTTTTGGTTTTCCTTGGCTCCTGGAATCAAATACATGTAATTTGGGAAGGTGGATTTCGGATGGGCTTTGGAATTGAGGTCTTTGTCGTCAAAAAAAAAAGAAAAAAAAAAAGAAAAAAAAAAAGAAAATTGATATAGGGCCTTTTCATTCTTAACTTTATCCTTTCCCTTTCAATGCTGAACAAAGAATAAACAAAACAACTATTTGAGTATCCCTCACTCTATATTCCTCCAGGCAAATTATTTTTTTTCCCCATTTGGAGATGCCTTCCCCCCCACCCCCACCCCCCAATCGCCCAAATAATTAGTATCTGATTTCAGCTAGATTAAGATCACATATATGGTTCCTTCTACTCTAGGGCGGTTGCACACATGTACACAATTTATTAATCTGAATAGTGGGTCTGGGAATTGAAGTTGGATGGGAGATCCATTTGGTAGCAGTACATTGTTCAGTCTCAGTTCAGCAGTTCAACAGCTATATAAACTGATTGCCTTGTATTTCTGAGTTCAGCCTCTTATCAAATCTGACACTGTGTACTCATTGAATGGCTGCAATTCTGCAGGCAAATATATAATGTAGTTGATGATGATCCTGCTTCTAGGGCAGAAGTATTTGCATTTGCACAGCAGTTAATTGAGAGGAAATGGCCGGGTCTGATTGATCCATCTGTTCCCTCAGTTGATACTATGAGTCCTAGTGGTGGCCAAAAACGAGTCTCTAATGGTCGTATAAAAAACGAACTGGGTGGGAGCCTACTTCATCCAAGTTACAGATCAGGGCTTCAAAGTATTATCGACCATATGGAGGATCCGATTTCATAGTGGAACAGATTGCCAGCTGAAAGATTGTTTGTCGTAGGCTGTTCATGAAATTTCAGAAACTGACACAACTGCTAAAGGAAAAAGCCTGTGGCAGGCAGAATCGAGGTCAGTACTTTTGGACATCCTCCAAACTGAAGGTGGAAGCAGACTACAAAAGCGCAGTACTACAGCATGCTTGCGGTTTTGGATCCAGGATGACAAAGTTAAGGTCATTGCTCGGGGATTGAAGAGAACAGAGACCATTATGGGTCATGAAGAGAACATTGGATTTACAACTCACAAGCAAGGCCTGAGGCCTGAGGCTGAGAGTGATGTATTAGAATTGAGCCTCTTCCTGTTTTGACTATAGTATCGCGACACAAAATCCAGTTTTTGAGGATTAGTATAACAATTTGCATTTGGAAAAGTCTAAAAAGTTCTCTTTTTATCTTAGAGGTTTCAGTAAGAATTTCTTTTCCAATTCTCATCAATAGACCAAAATGTTCTGCTTACAAACTCAGAAGTCCTCTCTCGGAGTCTGAATTCTCTATTCAGTTTCTATGTTGTTCTTTTTACCCCTTGTATATGGAGGGTATTGAATTTGAACAATTAGGGGAGAGAGGGAGAAATATTGAACAGGATCGATGATGAACTGCACAAATTATGAACAGAGGATCGAGGATGGACTGTACAAAATATGAACAGAGGTCCGTTGATGAGGGTGCAGGCCCTTTCTTGCCTTTTTATGCGGTGGTATATTGGTTGCTTCTTAGGCCAGTGTACCCAGGAGGTTTTTGGCCTATTACCTTGCTGGTTTATAAATAACGAACATCCAATTCTGGTTCTTCATTACTAGAAACACAAATGCTAATCTATTACAGCATGACAACCACGCCCTCAATTCTCTACAAAACCAGGATTCACTCCAATGATTAGATTTACATTAACAACTTCTCGTAATAACTTCCCTTCCTACTGTTACCCTCCTGGTTCCAGCCATCTCGTCAATGCCACCACTGTTTAAGTGTGAACTGTGTGATTCAGCCAGTTCCTCCAGGGTTTAACTTAACGTCCTCCAATCATCCAGTGGTTAATCATGGAGGCCTATACTTGCAGCCAAGCAGTATGTGTCTTCCAGAAAGACTAACCTACGTTAACACCAGGCTCCATAGTATGATACTTCCACGATCACTGCACCAAAAAGCAACAGAGAACATGTTAGAAGAGCCACACAGAATAGAGAGGAAAAGTCTGCTTCAGTGAATACGGGGTTCTAATCAAATGTGATGAACTCACCATCCAAAAAAAGATACAAGCTCAATCTTTACGATATCTTGCCCAAAATCCCTTCTTCTTACTGGACTCACCCTCGAAGCTTGATTTAATTCGCTTCATTCCAAGTGGAAAATGCCGTCTCAAAAAAGGTTTGGCAAATGAGATCTTTGAACTAGAACTAGGTTCCATCTTAGGAAACTTCCCTTTCCCTGTAATTTTTTGACGTTCTAAGTCATCAACTTCACCATCAAGATAGCTATCTATAACACGATTTCTTGATATTTTCTGGAACTTCATTTTCAATTCTGCCTCTGCTCTTAAAGCTTTTCTAGACATCTTTGAGGCTTGCTTCTGCCCAACTGTGCAAATTGGGCAAACAGGGTCGTATTTGTCAGCTTCTGTAGTCATGATCTCTAAGCACTCCGCATGATAAACATGACCACATGCTAGAACAGCAACCACTGAAAGTTCTGCCAAGACCTTCAAGCACGCCCCACATGTCTGGAGATCAAGAGATGGGGAATATGAGAACCTGCTGCTTGATCCACTTATCTTGTGACGGCCAGAACCAAACCGTTCACTGTCAAAAGACCATCTTTCTCTTTGAGAGGAGGCAACAAGTTCAGAAAATGTGCGCAATGACCATCCATCAGAAGACCCACCTGCCAGGTCGTTGCTATAAGTGGAGAGCACAAATGATGGTCTTCCTTCTGAGAGTGAATTGCTATTTGGTGATTTTAAGCCCAGGATTTTACTGTCTGAAATCTGCCTAAAAAGCTGGTGACCAGGTGAGCGACGAGCCCGTCTTGATGGTGTCGAACTGGCAGGAAGTAAGTGGCGCTGTGGACACAAGTGCTCACCCGGTGTAGAGAAAGATGAACTTGAAGGCATGGAAAATGGCAGATTCGCTGGAGCAGCACTTTCTGGCGGTTCTGTAGTGTTCATCTGCATAAGTAAGAGGCTAGCATGTCAAACCACGAAATCAAAGAAAAAATGTAGGACAACAGAGCTAACCATGAATGTCCTAACTTAGTTATGCTTGTGTCACTGGTACTGAACTCACCTTCGCAAAGTGGTTGCTCGTCATAGATGTCTCTAAATCACCAAGGAAAGAAAGATATATCAGATTAAGTTCCAAGAATTTAAGATAAATCACACACTCGACAACAGCAGTTCACCAAAATTACAGCTTTATAAGACTCAGAAAATACAACGTTGAAGCAAAATGCACTATGCCCATAATCATTTAGTTACTTTCCAGCTCAATTGCAGTAGGGTAACTCAAATTGATAATCACAAGATCAAAACTAAGCTCACGGTAGCCGCCAGATGAACCAGGGAAGCTTTATACTGAAGTTTATATTGCAAGTCCAGATTAGCAATTTGTCACATAACGAAGTACTGACCAGATAGAACAAGTCTGAAATGTTAAAAGTTGATTAAAAACTGATGAAAAAATCATCATAGGTATCTTGATTATCCCAAATTCTAACAGAGAGGGAAGTATTAACATCCAGAGTAACAAGAGAACAAGAATAAAGATCAGTCAAGCATCAAATGCATCATATTAAGGACTTCAGAAGATATGAGACTAGTGACTCATCCAAGTTCAAAATGGTTAAAAGGAGGGAGGGGAGTAGGGGTCCAGGAGGGGGTTAAGACTAACCACTTGGTCCAGCCCCATATGGGCTGTGCCAAGTGGAGGCTGTTGCATACATACCTAAAGTGAAAAAGAAAAATAAAATGAAAGAAATTTGAAAATCAGAATGAACCAACAAACAGAAAATTCTGTAAAAGAAGTTGAATAGTCTAAAGTTTTCAGAACCACTTGGTCCAGTCTAAATGTCAAAATGGCCTATGATACATGGATAATTGCTTCACTCCATAAACAATCAAATACAAGCTATGAGATAACCTGAGCAGGAAGCACATGTTTGTCATTTAAATGTACTATAATACTGCATAGTATTGATCTGAAGCAAGGAGAGGCACACTATTTAACAGGTTTACCTGAAGGAGACATATAATTTGTGCTGACCCCTTCATATGAAGGTGATTTTTGAGAAATGGGCGTACCAAGGTTCTCCAAAGGGCTACTTCTATCTGAAATATTTCCCCTATCTGAACCTATACCATCTTTCATTTCCATCCTAGCATCTGTGCTCGTTCTTTCGCAAGACTGACATGAAGGATTTTCAACTTCACCTGCCACACGTCGATAATTGTCCCACCTGAAGCTCCATGATGGAGAATATCTGGCGTTCCTTTGCAGTTCTCCATTTCTGCTTCTGTTCGGCAAAGTTGCATCCCTTGCAGCTACACAACAGGCTGAACCCATGCCCAATCATAAGCAACTATACTAAGAATCTGTCTCTGGAGTGTAACAAGGTAGCTCAGCCAAGATAAAAGGAGGCTGTCTTTTCCTGCAAACATATGACCGTCAAACTAATTCAAAACATAGCAAGCTCAGAAGCAAATCCACCAATCTAACTTATGCACTTTTTGGACTTGAAAAAAGAATTCAGATCAACCTAGCAACAATTTATGAGAATTGTAAAGGATGATATTAGTTGTACGAAAACAGGAAGGAAAATTGCACAAAAGAAACCATTAGTTGGTCTCAACAAGGAATATTTATGAAAATTTGCACTTAAAATTTGTATGCACAATTACTTTGAAGAAAAAATACAACTAGTGGTGGAATTAGATCAAATTCAGTAAGAAAACTAGATTGGCTTTAATGCTTCTAGTATATACATCAGCTCATTATAGGATAAATTAAAAAGACAGAAAAGATGGAACATAGAAGGAAAGGATAGGTATTACATATTAGTCGTCAAAATACTAAGTTGCTAGCAGTTTGAAGTTCAATATTACAAACCAAAAATCCCATTTGAGACATCTCAAATTAGAAGAAAAGCAATAGAAATGTTTATGGAGGGGGGAAATCAAGCAAAATATCCAACGATAAGTTATCAGTTTGGCCTCCTTGTTCTCTAAGGCACGACGAGCAAATACACAATGAGAAGTTGAAAACAATCTATAAACAATAAGACAAGCATACACCAATACACAAACAGAGAAGGACAGACCAAGACGCAGACATCTTGCTCCTAAACTTAGAAAACAATTACGTTTTATGCTAAATTGTTATTGTGATAGCATAGCCTTTGATAGCTATTTTATCTGTCCATGGAAGAAACAAGAACAAGTAGATTGGGAGAAAGGCAAATCCAACCGAAGCACCCTTTATGTGACATACAGAAAAACGACCTAGCAAGAGATGTCCGTGAGAAGGGTAAAGTTTAGCTAAAAACTCCTCACTAGGATTCTTAAGCCTACTCCATAAACCCGTGCTCATTGAAAATTCATACTTCCAACATCGACAAGGATATCTAAGGAAAGGAACAAAGGATTCTCTCTCCCTCCATCCTTAAATGAAGACAAGGCCTCTACCCTGCCCCCAACTCCTTTGTGAAATTGAGGCCCACCTCAGCAATACTGCAAGTCTGTAATGCTGTGCCTATAATCCCACTTTGTCATGCCATCAACACAATCACCACTGAAGGCACTGATAGTGCTAAAGATGTTGATAACCATAATGGCCCATCACTGCACTGGTCTGCTGCTCTTGTCCCAAGATTCGCACCTCAAACCTAACCCTTTATATACTAACCTGCATTACCATAAATAAGCTTTTACAGCCCAAATATGGAAACATATGATTCTGACGGCACCGCATGATATAACATTTTTTTTGTCAGAGCTCAATCTTTTAACGCAAATTTTCAATGATATTGCCCAGAAAGGTGGTGGTGAAAGCTTACAAGTGCTAAAGTGAAGGTGATCATGGATGGAGAAGGTTGTGAAATGGTGGAAGTGGGTGGCAGTAATAAATGGAATGTGGAGTTGTCTTTTATTTTACGTTTATATTTCTATAGCAATACAATTTTCTACATCCGAAACAAAACAAAACAAAAATTTTAGGTTTTCACAAGCCGCATAAGTAAACCAGTGGAATTATATGATTTGTGAGAGAACAACAGGAAAGAACAATTGTGTTTCTGGACTTCTATCAGCAAAAACAAAAACTACAAGAAAACAAGCAATCAATGTAGTCATTGCATCATTTCTAATCTTTACAAGGAAAGTCTACAATATTTATTTTCTTGAGAAAAAAGAAGTAAAATAATCTCGCCACAAAGATAGATTAATAATTCATCCTGCCTCACATACCACTTTAGAGGTTTCCCGGATCTAAAAGGCATTTGCATCAATACTAGTATGATATTATTAGACTGAAATTGATAAGTTACACTACCCATGTATCGTGAGTCCCTGACCCACACTTTGGGTTAAAAACTGTTGCTATTTGCCAGTAGAGGGAGAGGTCAGGTTGTTAGCACACTCTTCACAGATATACTTGCTGAGAAATCTGTTGGGGAGCCATCCCATGCTCTAAATTCCAAATGGTAGGACAGAGCTTTGCAAGACAAGCTCAAATTTGACCCTTAATAATCCTTTTTCTATATCAAAATCCAATCTATGTATCATTTTCAAAGTCTTTTCCTTGAGGCAGGCAAATTGGACAATCATTAACGTTTCCACAGTTCAATAATATCTACGCAGTGAGTACTAAATCGTATACAATACTAAGGAAATAAGTTCAGACAAAGAGAAGGAAATTTTTCAAGAGAAGCTAGTGAGAATCTATCTACAGATCAGTGAAAATAAAGACAAAGACTGTAAAAATTTAACAGAATACATTGCAAACTGACGTGTACCATCTACCCCACACACAAAAAAACAACAGACACCTACAATAAAAGTAAGTAAAGAAGAAAAAATGACATTCCATATCCATCAAATTCAACAACAAAAGTCTAGGGTTTGCCCTGACAAAATAAAATCAGGATCTGCTGCACTTGTCCTAAGATTCGCACCTCAAACCTTACCCTTTATATACTACTTTGCATTTTCATCACCATAAATGAGCTTTTACAGCCCAAATATGGAAACATGTCGCACTGACGGCATCGCATCTGGATGATACAACATCAGTCTTTGTCGCACAATCTTTTCTAGCAAATATTCATTGATATTGCCTACAAAGGTGGTGGCTAAAGGTTAAAAGTGATCAGGGGTTGAGGAGGTCATGAAATGGTGGAAGTGGATGGCAGTAAAGGGAATGTGGAGTCATCTATTGTTTTTACGTTACTTTTCCTCAGCAATACAATATTCTGCATCCCAAACCAAACTTGTAGGCTTTCACAAGTCGCACTAGTAAAATGATGATATGGTTTGTAGATGAACAACAGGACAGAAGTAGAATGTAGAACAAGTGTGTTTCTGGACTTCTATCGGCAAAAACAAAAACTACAAGAAGGAAACAAGCAATAAATGATGTCATTGCTTCATCTCTAATCTTTGCAAGGAAAGTCTACAAGCATGTATATTTTTTCCTGAGAAAAAAGAAGTACAATCATCTCACCACAAAGATAGACTAACGATTTCATTCTGCCCCACATACCACTCTAGGCCCCGCTTGGGTTGGGGGGGAAATTAGGGGGGTAATGAAGGAAATTAAAGGGCAAAAGTGAAGGTTGGAGGTGGTGGTGGGAAAAATTATGGTGAAAGGAGTAGAATGAAAGATGTGGGGTGGGATTATCCACCACCCCCTAGGGTAAGAGTCTTCCCCCTATATCCTTCCTCTTCCTCCTTTTCCACCGTAATTTNGAGGTATACTAGATCTAAAAGTCAGTTTCATCAATCCTAGTATGATATTCGTGGATTGAAGTTGATAAGTTACATTATCCATGTAGCGTGAGTTCGTGACCTATCAAACCTTGGGTTAGAAACCGTTGTAATTTCCCGGTAGAGGGAGAGGTCGGGTTGTTAGCACAGTCTTCACAGATATACTTGCTGAGAAATCTATTGGGGAGTCATCCCATGCTAGAAATTCCAAATGGTAGGACAGAGCTTTGCAAGACAAGCTCAAATTTGACCCTTAATAGTCCTTTTTCTATATCAAAATCCAGTCTATGCATCATTTTCAAAGTCTTCTCCTTGAGGCAGACAAATTGGACAATCAATTAACGTTACCACGGTTCGATAATTTGTGCGCAGTGAGTATCAAATCGTATACCATACCAAGGAAATAAGTTCCCCACAACGAAAAGGAAATATATCAAGAGATGCTAGTAAGAATCTATCTACAGATCAGTGAAATAAACTACAAAAACCGTAAAAAATTAACAAAATCCATTGAAAAGTAACCTTCTACCATCTACCACACACAAAAAACAACAACAGACACCCAAAATAAAAGGAAGTAAATATGAAATAATCACATTCCATATCCATCAAATTTAACAAGAGGAAAATCTAGGGTTTCCGTTTCCCCTCACAAAACAAAATCAGAATCTCATATATGAGAGAGAGAGAGAGAAAGAGAGAGAGATAGCGGTTTGTTGATTTAGTTTAGAGAGAGAAATGGAGGGACGTACCTTTGTTAGGGTTAAGGAAGAGAGAGAACATGAACAAAACAGATACTCATAAAGCGTCGCCGGCCACCGTAGAGAGAGAAGACCGAGAAGCGCCGGAAGACGATGAGAGAGAAAGAGAGAGAAGAATTTCCCGGGCAAGCATCAACAATGGAGGAAGAGGGGAGAGAAAGAGGAAAATGGGGAGCGTTAGTTATGACGGAGTTAAAGGTTAGAGAGAGAAAGAGAAAGAGAAAGGGTGAAGTGATGACCTTGGGAATTGAGCCTTGTTCCTTGGCTTGGCTCGGCTCGTTCGTTCGTTCGTTCTCTGCTTGCAAATGCAATATGCAATGCTAGCCCTTGAGGCCTTGAGTTTGTGGGTCCCTTTCTGCTTCTTCTTTTCTTTTGCACTCCCTTTTATTTTTGCCTTTTTTTACTTTTTCTTTTTTTTTAATCACCATATCATATAAGGGGCTCTAGGTGGATTGTACTGGGCACACAAAAATTGGTATTGGTGATCCAAAATTTGGTACTCAAACCCTACAAACTAGCATCATTTTTTTCTGGTATCACTCCGATATTCCTTATTTTTGCTTACAGGATATAATTTTTTATTTGTCCAATATTCGCTATATATTAGAAGCAACCTGATAGAAGAATTATTGTTTTATAATTAGTTAGTTTGTTTGGGTTGAAGGTGTGTCGGCTTTTGTCTGGGTGAGTGAGTGTTAGGCTTTGCTGTTTGAATCTACGACTACTTTACCAGGAGTGCGCGCCACGCGTCCCTATACTCTGCCTTTCCTACTAGACTATGAAAAGAAAAAAAAAAAAAAAAACCTAAATTAGTTACATGGAAAATTGGTTACATGATGCATACTGAGTTGATTTCAACTAAAGTACTAAACTTTGGTTTATTATCGTTTCATATCGTTTCAATCAATGTGGACATGACTTAAAATTCAATTGTACTGCAGTATTGTAGAGAAATATTCTTTAATTTTGTATAATTAGATTAGATGAGAGTTATTAAATCCATTAGATTAAAGGAGAGAGAAGGAATATTGGGTGAATAAGTAACTAAGGAAGAACGATATAGAGGAGATGGGGATGACAACTTGTGTTACCTTTGTGGTAACAACCTTTTAGATAAAATATAATGTTCATAAGTTATGTTCATTTTAACTAAACTAAATTGAACTTGACAAAGCTTGAGTAGGTTTAAATGAATACAACAAACTTAACGAAATGAATGGTAATTTACTAATACATGAGAGAAAAAAATATGTTGCATAAGCTGAATTGATTGTAGGCTGAAAACTTTTAAAACAAATCTGACATTAATCAAATCGTTTTGTTTTCATTTCGTCTTTGAGTTATGTACATCAATTTTACGGAAGCCTGTATCGAGTGATATATATATAATGATGCTTGAAACTAGAGTGGGATCGTCTCCACCTACATAGGTAACATTGAAATTGATACAATGATGTTATCACTCATCAATAGCCATAAATTTGATGTATAACACCATGATAAATCATTTCAAGTTTCAAATCATTTTTATCCGCGTGACAAAAATGCCCTAAGGTTAAGGTTATGTTTTATAAAACATATAGCTTTTATCTTTCAGCTTTCAACTCTCTATGTTATTCTCAGCAACCAAACACTTTGCCAGATTTTTTTTCTTTAAAACAGCTACAGCTACCTCTTTTTTTGAGAAGATAACAATGCAAGCTTTCAATTAAAGCTTGCAAAACAGCTATTTTGTTGTCATTTTGCAACAT
This sequence comes from Mesembryanthemum crystallinum, assembly GCA_030267885.1. Classification (NCBI taxonomy): domain Eukaryota; kingdom Viridiplantae; phylum Streptophyta; class Magnoliopsida; order Caryophyllales; family Aizoaceae; genus Mesembryanthemum; species Mesembryanthemum crystallinum. The sequence continues at coordinate 20,858 of BSSO01000512.1, forward strand.
CTCTTACCTAATTTATACTGTTTTTTCCTCATTTATCATAAAACAGTTACAGTTAACAGCTAATTTTGCCAAACATAGCTTAAGACCATAAACCATTAGACAATACAAAATCAAATCATTACACATAACTTGTTACTTTAAGCAATTGGGTTGGGCTTATGATTAGCCCATTCTTAACACCAACCGAAGGAAAAAAAAGTCCAACTCCACAAATATAACAATCAGCATCACGCGTATGGCACGTGACTAAAACCTTTGCCCAAGTAATGAAGAATGGAAAAAGAAAAGAAAAAACCCTGTTATTGTAGGGGAGGAGCCAACTTCCCTCCGGTTTCGGAAGGTGCTAGAGAGACCTCCTTCCGTTCTTGGTTAATCAACTCAGACAATCGTAAATCAGCACCGCAACAAAAATCTACTCCCCTTTTTAAAATAAATTAATAAATTTACCAACATTGCTGATTATTAATTTGGTGAAGAACTGCGTCGAATTATGCCAGGTACTTAATTCTTTTTACTACTCCATAAGAAAAGCTGCATTTGCATGTGGGTTTTGCATAAAGTTTGTTCCTTTTTTTCTTATTTTTGTTAATTAGGTTTATGGTTTACATTCTTGTTGAATTTGATTGCTGGAACTGCGAATTATGTACTTTGGATTCATTACAAGGTTGTTTTCTCTGTTTTTCAACTTCAAACTCTGTTTTCCTTGCGTTATAAACTTGGTAGTATCATGACATCAATTTCCTGAATGCATTCATGTATTTTTCGGGACGTCGTTGAAGGTGTAAAAGAGGTTCTGGTTTGTTCTGGATGAAAACTTGACGCATAATCATGAGTATTGTTTATGTGTTCTCCAGAGGTGCCATTAAATAAATAGTAATATGTGAGAGAAAAAGTAAATCATTAACCCAAATTGAATTGAACTGAAGTGAATTGAAATGGGATTGAATAAGGTGAAATGAACACATCCAATAAACCCTAATCCGGTATAGAAGTTGTAACTTGTTTACCTGTATGCCAAACACATCCAATATCATCCGTATATTTGGGAAAGATGAGATTTTGGGGTGAACTTTTGTGTCTAGCATAGATTTTATACTCACTATGTCTGAAAATAAGTGTCAATTTCACTATTCAGGATGTCCCATATTACCACACATCAGTTCACTTGCCATTACATCTGATGACTCGCATAAACTAGAAATGAAAAGTATTACTCCTGTTATTGTTGTATTTTTAAATTATGAGTCTAAAGTTTAAAGCACTAAGGGATATTCAAATTGGTCATCGATAAAATGTGTTGAATTTGTCCTTAGAAACTTGGCTTTTCAATTTGCTCCTAGGAAAAAGTTCTTAGATTCTTACTTATGGTTGGTGGTAACAGTAAATTTTGAATTTCAGGGATTATAATTTGTTATCTGTTTAATTGCTTTTTTGTTTCTTTATTAATCCTTTGACCGTACCCTGCTTTTTTCATAGTCCTGCTAGTATTTTATTCATCCTTTGTTTTTGCTTGTGATTTCTAAGTTCTCGAGATTTATGCCTTTAACAGCACATCTGGTTCATTAGTTACAGTTCTGATGTTTTATTCACTGCCATTTAATCTAAAGCGGTGGAAACTTTGCTACATAGACTCTACAGTTATTCTTAGTCCTTGTTTATCTTGATATTGTTGTGCATTGCATAAACCAGATCTGCTGGTTCAGCATTTGGTACTTTGAGCTTACACTCTCCTCCGGGACAAAACAGTTTGTAAATCGAGTACAGTTTGATAACTTATATGGTTGTCTTTGATACCATATTGGTAAGCAATACTTTTTGGAACAATTATGTGAAACCAATGTTGCATTTCTGTCACACCTTCACATTTTAGGTGCTATGATCAGTTGGACACCTGAATTTATCACACCTGATTTTGTTTACATATTTTTGGATCCCTTGCGTAATTTTTCTCCTGGTTTTTTTCCTCTTATACTATATACTTATGTGACAGCACAAAATTGATCGCATTTTCTGTGTTGAACGGCTTTAGTGATTGCAAATATTGCAATTTTTTGTTTATTGAAACCTAACTCCTCTGTGGTTAACAGGCCTGCTCCCTGGGGTGACTGCAAGACCCTGCTCCTCTCCCTTGGCCATTTTTAGAACTCCGTTAAGTGGTCGTGTTTATGGTCATCTGAAGTCTGCACCTCCTGTGTCTTTCCCTTTGAAGACAATATTTCCGTGTATCAAGAATAAGGGTAAACAAATGCTCTATCTTCGAACATATGCTTTATTCTAATTGTATGTTCTTTGGAGCAGGGTAAGATGTACTTGATGTGAAGGTTTGAGTCATTTCAGGCCAACAAAAACAATGTCAGCTTTTCCAAAATACTGGTTACATGGCTGCAAAAATATCATACCTTGAGGAAAAGTGACCTTGTTTTGGGTTGGAATTTGGACTTCCAATTTGTTAGTTTTCTTCAATGATGCCAATTTATCTCTGTTGTCTTGTGTCCATTTTGGCGTGAAAGAGTCACTATTGACAAATTTTCAGCTTTACGTTGTAATAAACTATCAAATTACCTCAATTTAAGTGTTATGTGCTTCTTGTTTTCTACAAAGTTGCAATAGTCCGCACATTTATAATCAAGGGTTTAACATAAACAATCTGTTACCTTGCTTAGGTGAAAGTTTCGTGAGAGGCATTGGGGTAATGATATGATTTGAAGCTTGTAGATCTCTGCAAGCCATACCACACTACAACAGACCTAAACATTGCCCCAATGCCTTTCAGGCGCGAGGTATGTGATCAATTATCAAATATACACACAGTTTGACCCTTGAATAGTGATCATTAACTGTCAAATTAAGCAGCACACAACGCTTTAACAAAGTCATCTTTTGTGAACTCCATCATTGTATAGTGACTCTTTCAAGTCCAACAGAAAGAAAGATGATAATTTACTAATTGCTATATTCATGTTTTCTACAGATCGCCTCTTGCATGTTTCTGCTATCTCTACCCCATTATTGATTGAGACTCACAAGAATGACTTCTTACACAACCTCCAGTCAGCACATTCACCCGAGAAAAGAGGTCCCAGTCGCCCAAACGCTTCAAAGGGAGGGCTCTTCGACTTCCCACCCTACCCTCGAATGACCAAGAAGCCAGAGTGGTGGTGGAGGACTTTAGCATGCTTACTATATCTAATGACGTTCTACGACCACCAGTACTGGACCTATGCGCACCCTACCAATAATCCCCCTCCATTTCTCGAGAACTTTGACTCCCTAACCTTCCCATTGCTAAGTGCCATCTTCACGCTCCCGAAGGTGTTCCTCTCGACCTACCCGTTCATGTCTTGGTTGTTGATCGTGAGGCAGAAGCACTGGCCCCACTTCTTGAGGGTCCATGTCATGACGGCTATACTCATTGGGGCCCTAATGCAGGTGATTGGGATTGCAAGCGGTTGGTTCCCAAAGTGGTTCTTCCCTCCAAATTTCTGGTGTGCTGCGACATTTATTTATCTGGTTACAGTGTTGCAGTGCATATTGTGTGCTCTTGGTGGCATGTATCCTGATGTCCCCTTCGTTAGAGATGCTGCTTATCTTTATGCTGACCTTGGATGATTCGAGAGTCTGAATTCTCTTTCGTAATTGGCAGTGTTTCTTCGTCGAGCCAGTATTATTCTGAGGACTGATGGTTGGCATTGTGAATCATTGTACACTGCAAATATATTTGGACATAGTTAGCAGAAGATGGACATCAGAATGTATTTTACTACTAACATTTTCTGGTGGATTTTGAATATGCCAATTGAGCTGAAATTGGTGGTTGAACTTGTCAAATGAAGGATAGGGTGCCATATTTGATAGCACTATTTGGGCAATTCATTATAGCTAAGTAGCTAACGTTGGTTTGTGTCATCCTCGGGCTTTGATGAATGAGTATATCTTGTACTAGACATATATCTTAACTTTCAAACAAGTAGTAGTGGGAAAAACAGTGTCCTTTTCTCTTCCTTGATTGTTTTTTGGTTGATGACGAGGAATTTTTCCCGAAAGAACTTCTCATTGTGGTTAAGAGGTATCTTCTACAACATAAACTTGAGTATAGTAAAAACTCGTCTTGAATTTTGAATCCCTTGAAGTGAGGTATATACCTTATATTGGTCTAAAGTTTGACAAATGATAAAGATTAATTTTCTGGAATCAGGGTTGTGAGTATGATTCCATTCATTAAGTTCACAACTAATCAGTAATTATAAATATATGTGATATGTTCTACTAAAGAGAAGATTTGAAATTTAATTGTAAATATTTTCTTATCTTTTCTTTTTAAACTAAAGAGGGTAGTATAAAATTGGTTGAATTTTATGTCATGCCATTCATCATCTGATGGTGAAACTTTGCTACTAACCCTGAATTTCAGTTGTGATTGCTGTTTGTCCTAGAGGACCACAATTACATTCATACTTCATACTCAACCTACTGGTTACCCTTTTGCAGAAAACGATAATTTGTTATCCCAATAGGGAAGTTAATTATTTATTTTATTTGTTCAATTATTGACATCAAAATACCACAATCAGACCTACATCATCATGATATTTCAGTTTAAGTGTGATGCTCATCGACCAATTAAGAAACAATTGTGTCATCCATCACTATAGCTTAAGCTTACAAACTTTTTTTTTTTTTTTTTTTTTTCCCCCTTTTACTCCCCTTTTTTAATCAAAGTGAGCTCATAACTTGATGATAGTCCACGAACTTGATAATTTAAATAACAAAATCTGAAAATCATCCTTAAAGTACAAATGAACTGCCATGTTTAATCATTAATTTTTTATTTGTTTTGGGGGTTTCTGGATGAGGCTGCAAAATCATACCTTCAATTTCATGGTTGAAAGATTATACTTATAGTCTATAAGTCTAATTTATAGAGCATCTTTTTCAATTCCTATATTTTAATTGTTATCGGATATACGTTTAATATTAGGCGTAAAACTTGTGTGCGTCTGGTGTATACAATACACCAAGCATAAAGGTGACATTAGTTTAAAAGGTTGGTGTTATGATCGTTCATTCTTGTTTGCATATGACACTAATACTACTTGGTGTATCTAATATACCAACTGTTAGATTAAGTGATCGGCTATATCCAATGTTGATGAAGATTGCAGAGTTATCACAAATATTTGATCAATTCTCCATAACTTTCATATTAAGCATTATACCTAGCTCTTATATTTGAACGAGTATGTCTGGTTATGTCAAAAGTTGATTTGATCCGGAAAATCGATCCGAACTCGACCAGATTTTTTGGGTCCTGACATAACTATTTTGACCCAAACTTGTTTATAACCTGAAAAATATAACTAAAAAAATGGATTTGACCCCAAAAAACCCAACCCAAACCCAAAATAATCCAACCGGAAACTCACTGGATGGATCTGCTTGACAAGTCTAAATAGGTCTCATAACTTAGATGTTGTTTGGCTTAATTTTTAGAATGATGAGTTTCTCATTCACAATTCTTTCATCCCTTTCTCCTCCCTCATTCACGTCAGAGTTTCTAGAAATCAAAATAGGTATAGAAATAGAAACTCTTAAATAAAGTTTATATTTCTAACTCATTCTAGTTTCTTAGAAACTCTTGGAGGAGGATGAAGTGAAGGAAAGGGGGTGAGGAGAATATATATTTATTAAGGAGAAATTAAAAATGGAAGAAATTAAGCCAAACTGCATCTTATTTGGTGCACAATGTTAGCACTTCATCAGTCAGAATTGGCGGGAACGGAATTCAAATCCCCAAATGACCAAATGGGTAATTTTAATGACCACAAGTGGACAATTTGGTATATAAAAAATCTCAGTTGACATATAAGTATTTAAAATGAACATTGTCAACCAATATGGTATTTTAAAATGAAATATGTGTCATATTCCCCCAAAAGTACACCGGAATATAGAATCTCGGTATTTGTTTCATTTAAAACGTATTTATATGCCATATAATCGTGTTTTATCTCGTATTTGGTGGGGTATTTCCCCATTCAAGAGCTATTTTCCTATCATTAGTTGTGTATTTCCCCATTAAAGAGCATTAGTTGTGTATTTCCCCATTAAAGAGCTCTTTAAGAGCTCCTAAATGGGGAAATACCCTACCAAATACGAGATGAAATACAATTACATGGCATATAAATATGTTTTACATGAAACAACTACCGAGATTCTGCATTCCGACGTACTTTTGGGGGAATATGACACGTATTTCATTTTAAAATACCATATTGGTTGCCGGTGTTCATTTTAAATACCTATGTGTCATCGGAGATTTTTTATATACCAAATTGTCCACTTGTGGTCATTAAAAATACCCATTTGGTCATTTGGGGAATTCAAATCCATGACCCAAACACAGCAACTCATGCCAAATTCTAATTCGTGAGATATGACAAACTAACGTGGAACAATTTAATTGCTTGTTTAACAATTAAACCCCTTTGATCAGACTGCCCGCAAATACTTGATTTAAGCTAAGCTAACACCAAAATCAAAACAATAAAAAGGAAAGGTATATCATCAAGGAAGGAGTAATACATGCTTGACACAGGAGTTATTGTTGAGAATTTAATTGTGTATTAATTAAAAAAATCACCAGGGATTAGACTGTTGTATTCAAAAATTTACGCATAATTTATTCATAATCTGTCTTACTTTTTATTTCCGGTTGTTAATCAATTAATTAAATGTATCAACTGCCAATCTAAACTGCACTAATTAAATAATACGAGCTAAAGGAGTCTAGTATAATAACAGCATAACATGGAATTCAGCCATCAAAAAGTTATCAAAACATAAAATAAAAAACCATGTATATATATTTCGATTCCATGAGTAAAGTCGGTTGCAAAAAAAGAAATAATGTAAAAAAAACAACTGCAACAACAGGATTTGTCCCTTGAGAGTTAAGCTTGGTTGGCCAGGCCATGTGCTGATGTGCTTTCATAATCTCCAAATACACATAAATTATTATTAGTGATTAGTTGCGGTTCCTCATTCGATCTTCCAAAAATTAACTAATTAATCAAACTATTCAAGATTTGAAATCATGTGAAACCTGGTAAATTCTTGTTTGAGACGTGTCTTATCGAATTATTAGACGATTACGGATGAATAATAAAAGTTGGTGAGCTGAGTCTAAATCCACTTATTGAAGTTGGATTAAATGATGGTCTCATTAAAACCAGTCTCATTAGAGACAAGCTGGAGAAACCCATGTATGTGAAAAGATGGTTTTTATGTTGAAATTGAACTATCTAGCTAGAGGTACAAATTTTGTGAAAGAAAAATAAAAAGTTATATATATATATATATATATATATATATATATATATAAATATATGGAGCATTAAAATAATAATTAATGACTCTTTTAATTTCCAAATAGATCAGCTAATCACAATCAATATCAAAATGCAAAAATTTACTTAGACATGGTGTATTACATTATATACATATGTAAATCATCCCATTTCACATTTTGTTAAGGATATTACACAACTACATCACCTATTTATTAAGAAAAATCGCCATTGGTTTAATGAAAAGTCACATCAATTATATACTTATACGCTAAATTTGTGCAAATCTTACTATTGTCAAAATAACAAAGTAAATCACCCAAGAGATGTTGGTCCATTGGTAAACAAGCTTTGGCTTATACACCAGGTCACGGGTTCAAGCCTTCTGGGGAGCACCTACACGAATTTATTCGTGGAATACCCGAGGCCGTGCGTTAGGAGGTGCCCTTTAGCCACGTCCAAGGATGAACTTCCTCCTTGCAGACACCAAAAAAAATAAAAAAATAACAAAGTAAATCAACTACTAAAAGAGATTAAAACATTTAAAGGGGCTCGATCACAAACAAGTTCAAACTAATTGATGAGGTACTAATGATTTTATAACCTTGTTGATAGGAAATGTATTCCCTTTCTCTCACCAAATTTTCTATTATTATTAAATAAGTTATCGTATGACTAATGATCAACAATTACTTTCTCACGCCTTATTTCAACCCTTTCTCTATGATTTTAACTTCATATACATATAAATATTTGTATTTAAAGTATGATCACTTTTTATTGTAAATGTTTTAATAATAAAAGGAAGTATTCATAGAAATGCATGTTTTGATGTCCCTAATATGGCATCTATTTATTTATTTATTTATTTATTTATTTATTTGGGAACCATTTGCTTTATCAATCCTCCTCCTCTTTAGGGCTGAATAGTACATTATTAAGATATAAAAGCCCAACTTATGACTTTATCATATAAAAAAAATAATCAACCCTTGTTTATATTATAGGAGTAGTATCGATCAATATACTTTGCTGCATCGGCGAATCCAAAAAATATAATAACGTGGGTGTAAAATGGATATGGAACTATTTTATTTTTTTTCAATTTGTAAATAAATATTTTTAAAAAAATTAATTTGATTGCTACTGTCACTACTGCACCACGTTAGATCTACCCCTGCTTTGCTGATGCTGTTCCTATTTCCTACTCTGCCCTGGTCTCCACTTAGGTTCACCCACTCACATTGCCTTTCCTTCACTTTGACACAATTTTCTTAAATATGAAGTTGATCTATGGGATTTCTCAAATATGGAGAAAGCGTCAATTTGCACTTACTAATTAAAACAAAAAAAAAAAAAAAAAAGTTGTTAGCTTATGTTTAGTGTTTACTGATTTGATCACCCAATGGGCAAACTTTTTTTTTTTCCTCCTTCAAGTAAACGACATCAATCTTTTTCTTGCTTCTTTAAGTGAAAGACAACACTAATATTAATCTATTTCATTCATTGTTGTCTTCAGTCATCACCCCCAAGAGTCGCATATAATAATGGAAATCAAAGTTGTAAAAAAAAAAAAAAATTACAACATACATTCTACAAATTAATTAAACCAATACCCAAGAGGTGTTTAACATCCATAGGTAAACAAGCTTTAACTTATACACCAGGTCACACATGTTCAAACTTCTTGGAGAGTACTTACACAAATTTAGTCATAAAAATACTCGAGTCTGTGTATCAGGAGGTGTCCTTTAGCCACGCCCAAATTTTTGCTTTTAATTTTTTTTTATTAAACCAATTTGATTGTATGCCCCACATTTTGATACAAAAATTAGGCAAGATGACAAGGTCACGGGTCACCCTTCAATGGAGTTTAAGCGGCAACTAGATGCAAAACTCATTACATAGAATTGAACCAGAGAAAACTCAATGTGTGTAAAGATAATTTATTATCAATTGATATTTAATTCTATGTATGCTACTACAACAATAACAATTAAAGAATGATTCTATTTGAAAGAGTCTAATGAGATTTAGATACGCATTATTAGTTTTAACTAGTATAAAGATCGTTTCCTATAGACCAATAAAAGAATTTTCAACTTTAAAATAATTAAATATATCAACAAATAAATAGATACATGAAAAAAGTTAATTCTATGCTATCAATTTAGTTACCCCTATGACAACCTCCTTAAAGCTATTTTTGCCCAAATTCAAATCTTCGAGCAAAATATAGTTCAATTTTTTTAGTATGTTTGGCATAGTTCAAAGTTGTTATGGATTAGAGTATTTAACAAAATTGTTGAAAAAGTACTTAAAGTTAATTTTTTTTTAATAAACACAACTTTTGAAAACTACTTCGTTGTTGAAAGTAGAAAAACTAGTTAAAATCCAAAAAGGTAGCTGATATTTAGCTGAATATTGCCAATTACACCTTATTTTTTTGAAAATTGCAAAATATACATTTTTTTTTTTTTTGGGGGGGAAATGAGAAACTTTTTTAAATGAAGCATCAGAAATAAAAAAAAAAAAGACATCTATTAAATTTTTCACTTGAGTTGATTTTCCGATTAGCTAACAATTTTCATTTTCAGCTTTCAACTATCTTTTCAGCTAGTTTTAAATCTTTTAACCAGCTTTTAAGCTAGTTATACTAAACATACCCAATAAATAATCAATGTTGTTATTGTCAAATGACAATGTAGTAGTTGATCAATATCTATCAATCAAGCTAAAGTACATTGAATCTAGCTAGCAAGTCAATTTATAGTGGCAAGCATATGTGAAAATCAGGCATAAGAAAAAAGAAGAAGAAGCCAAGAAACTCAATCAAACATACTGGTAATTAATGAATAAATTAAGTTGTTAACCATATAGACATGAAGAAGATCCCCTCCACCCACCATACATAATTTGATTGACTGCCTTTCTTCTTCTATTTATGTCTTGGCCAATTGATAGTAGCTTTATTTGCTTGTTAGCCCATACATAAATACTCACAAGGCATATGCACCCATCACACTTTCTTAAATTGGTAATTAATGAAATGATTTGATGAGTGAAATCATTATTCTGGTTATAAAACATGAATAATTTAACCAATCTTTCATGATATAGTAATGGTACTTTAGATGGTGCTCATTATTATTGTGGGAATCAATTTCTTTTCCCAAGTAATTTTCCTTTTTTTCTGTTAAGGGTTAGTTGTTTGGAATGGTTTGAGATTTTGCATTTGCTTTGTTTAATGAAGATCATCTAAGGACCACATATTTAGTTCTACCAAAGTGATGGATTATTCGGTCGGTCAAGCTTTAAATTTTTAGATTAGTTTTTATATTGGTGAAATTTTTATTTTTTAATCTGTACGTGCAATTGTAAAGGAAAGAATATTACAAAGTATATTCATTTATAAAGTTAGGTCTACTACTCCCGAAACAAATACTAATATTTGTAAATATGTAATGATGTTCACAAAAATTTGTATGAGGTGTATGAGGCCTGGTACCTTCAAGAAGAAAAAGTGGTACCTGAAAAATGGTGGTACCACTTTTTTTTCTTAAGGTATCAGGCCTCATGTATGACGCCAACTCACACAAGAATAATTGAATGATGTTTGACCCTTTATTTTTTTTAAAGGTATTCAAATTTTACGTGTAATTTTATTATGAATTTCAAGTTTGAGTTTGGTCATGTTGATTATGTGCTGATTACCAATTGTTCAAATTGTGAAGAAACCAACTCAAAACCTCTTTGATCACTGAAAAGTAACTTCGATACCATATGAAGAAACCAACTCAACAAAAAGTTTAAATTAATGGTTGGAGGTCCAATCAATCATTTTATCTCCTGATAGAAGTCACTAGGTTTATAAAACGAGCAAAGTTAAAGCTCAAAATTTAAAATAGACATAGGGGGTACTGTAGAATTATGCCAAGTGAAAGCTAGCTGGTACTTTAAATCTTGTTTGGTAGGATGAGAAAGAAAGAGCAAGCTGCAAATTTGAAACTGTAGCTTTTGCTCAAAAGTTGCCAAAAGCTTAGGCCCTGTTCAGGGTGGTTGCCAGTTGCCAGTTTTTGGTTTTGAAAAATTTTCAACTCTTTATAGAAATTTAATTT
>BSSO01000513.1:0-32319 GCA_030267885.1 Mesembryanthemum crystallinum
AAAAAAAATTAAAAAGAAAGAATCGGAGAAGGTATTGTATGTTAAAGGCTTTGGTACTGTGAAATCTTGCTAGGATGGTTATTGTGGCATGTAGTATGCAACCCTTCATGCTTTAGAGTAGTGAGATGGTCAGCAGGTACACATAGAGTATACAATGTATTGGTTTCATTGGAATGTCTTCACTTTTATCATCTAGTGCCATGCATCTAGTCTGATTTTTCCAGAAATTTGCAGATACTTTTCTGTAATATTGGAAATCCTCAATCTCTTGGGCAGCAGCCAATTACATTTTTCCGAGAGGTTAGTTGCATTCTCACTAGTGTTAGTGGATTCCATACTTCCCATTGTCACTACTGTTGGTAGAAGTCATATTACATATCATATCTAAATGAGCGTTTGATGTACTCCAGGTTCTTGCACTGTGTGATCATCCTTCCATTTTGGACCAACCTGAAACACAGGGACTGTTCAGGTAATTTTAGTGTGACCTCAGTTGTCCTTTGGCTTCTTTCTTGACATATGTTAGATTCAATATCAGCTGATGTTTAGTGATTGTGACAAACCACTTATGCACTCTTTCCTTCTCTGACTTACTGCAGTACTGATTCGATTGAAAGAGCTTGGCAGATCCTTGATCAAATTCCAGGAAGGGCAACTGGTGCATATAGTCACAGTCAGGTGATAATTTGCTCTTCTTTCTTGGGTGGTTACGGGTTCACGTTGTTCAGTTTACAAGAGGGTTTTTTTTTTTGTTTTTTTATTTATTTATTTTTTTTTTTTGAAGGTGTGAGGTAAATTTGTGAAAAGGACAAATACTAACCTCTTCTATGAAATGTGCTTCAGGGGAACCAGATCTTTTGTTGATCTCTTTTCCATCTCTCTTCCAAATCCCTTAGAAAAAGTTTTGAAGTACCGTAGACAGTTTATGTAATTTATTGTATATGGTTTTTCATTTGGCTTCGTTATGTGACAGGGTATAAAGGGACTGCGTGAAACAATTGCAGCAGGAATTGAAGCTCGTGATGGCTTCCCTGCTGATCCAAATGACCTTTTCTTGACTGATGGGGCAAGCCCTGCGGTAAGGTTCTCTTCTGGTCCAATTTACTAAAGGGCAGAATAATAACTCTATCTGTTTAACTTGAAATGGTGGGTGTTATTTTACTATTTGCTTGTAGGTCCATATGATGATGCAATTACTGATAAGGTCAGAGCAAGATGGAATACTCTGCCCCATTCCTCAGTATCCATTGTACTCTGCTTCAATTGCCCTCCATGGTGGAACTTTGGTATGTTTTTATGTTCATAGACAACATAGACATTCAGAGTTTTCTCTTGCTGTTTTCCCCCCTCTTTTTGGAGAAGTGATTAAGAAGTTACTGTTACTTGTCATTTTGTTTAGATAAGTTATCTGCCTTTTTGTTTTGTAATCTGGAAGGTACTGAAATGAATGTGGTCTATGGAACTGACAGGTGCCATACTATCTGGATGAAGCAACTGGATGGGGCTTGGAGATTTCTGAGCTTAAGAGCCAACTAGAAACAGCCAGGTCCAAGGGTACTACAGTTCGGGCCTTGGTCGTGATAAATCCTGGCAACCCAACTGGGCAGGTAAGTTGTACTTCTCACACATCTTTAAGACCTGAATATATGATATGTGCACCCTCTAGTGCTGAACACATGAAAGATGAAAGGCTATTTATTTGCTCAGTCTTGTAACCTATTGGTGGAAATTTGCTTTCAGGTGCTTGCCGAGGAAAACCAGCGGCAAATTGTTGAATTCTGTAAGAAAGAAGGTCTAGTTCTTCTCGCAGATGAGGTCAGTAAATAATATAAGTTGAATATTTGGCTTTATTCTAGTTTACGGAAGTTTAGATATCACAGTGCACAAACTCTTGCCTGAACTGCCAAGTGGCCCTGTTCCTGGCAAGAGTTCCATAGCTTTTACAAGCTGTGAAAATACAAATAGCTATGTTTTAAGTTCATTTACTGACAAACTATAATGTATCAAACAGGTGTATCAGGAAAATGTTTATGCCCCTGAGAAGAAATTCCATTCGTTTAAGAAGGTTGCACGTTCTATGGGGTATGGGGAGAAGGACATTCCCTTGGTTTCATTCCAGTCTGTTTCTAAAGGTATGTTGCTATTGAGCATGTTGTGTTTTGTTGGATATGAAAAACTAAGATCAAAGCAGTCACTTGTTTTAACAAGTTTTTCTCTCCGTTTGTGGCTTTAGGGTACCATGGAGAGTGCGGAAAAAGAGGAGGTTACATGGAAGTTACCGGTTTTACTGCCGATGTAAGAGAACAAATATACAAAGTTGCTTCCGTCAACCTGTGCTCTAATATTACTGGTCAGATTCTTGCCAGTCTAGTCATGAGTCCTCCAAAGGTACTTTCTTTTTCTTCGATTGAATTCCAGTGTTGCCTTTACTCACGTCATTCTTAATCAATTTTGCATGTAACCTAAAATAGTGAGACATGGGTTGGAGGAGGTGGTGTATTGCACCCCTCCGAACACCAAGAGAAAGATGATAATAAGCTTTATTAGTCCAGCCTTGAGGGAATAGGAGTTGAGATTCTTGACAATTTTGTTGCTTTTCCCCCCGGTATCTGCCTTGGTGTAGGTGTGGCCTTGTTCTTTCTAAATGTTAAACTCATCAATCAAAAAGTATCAAGGGGTTAGGTCTATTATTCCGACATTTATTCTTTTGCGCAGTTAAATCATTTATCAGTAATATGCCTTGGCAATTGAAATTAATATCTTTAAATGATTGGTTTTAGAATCCTGGTAGAATATGCTTATCATGCCAAATTGATTTGATTATGGACTGTATCATGTTTCAAGTTTCAAAAATTAAATTCCGTGCACTTACATGAATCAGGTTGGAGATGAATCTTATGAAGCTTATTGTGCTGAGAAAGACGGAATTCTCTCATCTTTGGCTAGGCGGGCAAAGGTAATATAGATGGTTAATCTCACATTTGATATTTGTAACTGACTTTTATTGCTGCCCGCACCACGGTATTACCTGGTTCTGTTTTGGGCCGTAAACAATGAATCTGGTGAATGCTAATGAGTTGTCATATATGTTTTGCAAGTAGACCTGCAGGAGATTTGACTGTCTTTTTGCTGACATCTCTTTTGTATCAACAGACACTAGAAGACGCATTCAACAGTTTAGAAGGCATTACATGCAACAAAGCAGAGGGAGCCATGTACCTCTTCCCTCGTATTCATCTTCCACAGAAAGCGATAAACGCGGCTGAAGCAGCAAAAACTGCTGCAGACGGATTCTATGCTCGCCGTTTGCTGGAAGAGACTGGAATTGTTGTCGTCCCAGGATCCGGTTTTCGACAGGTTAGTTTACGACCGTTTAGAGTCTGGAGCTAAATCTTATAATCTCACTTTTGTTACTACAACCTATGCCACTCTCATTGGTTGATGGTTGCACTTATGTGACCATCCTTGTAAAAAGAAGATAAAAGGGTTGACCCTGAAAATCGACAAGTGGATAGGTCATAGATCAACTAGAAAGGGCTTTGAGATTAATTCAAAAGGTCCCTAGTTTGAGCCCCTCGGGGCCACTAGAGGTTGGTCACTAACTTTAGGGCCCTGTGGGATTAGTCAGGTGAAACCAGGGTACCCATGTTATCTATAAACCAAAAGGGTGGATCGTAAAGTTATTTTCATCAACTATTGAGAGTGGGTGGCACATGTTGTGGTACACAAAATTAGGACATAAAACTTGTGCCTAACCTGCTTTCTTTCGGTATCTAGCAATCGTAACATTCCTAAATCATTGTTTCCTCCCCCCTTTTGGTGTTTCTGTGGTTGACCTATGTTATGTTTTTGTGGCAGGTTCCCGGCACCTGGCATTTCAGGTGCACAATTCTGCCCCAGGAGGATAAAATACCAGCCATCGTTGATCGTCTGACACAGTTCCATAAGAAGTTCATGGATGAGTTCCGTGACTAAGAAAAGGTTATGTGAAAAGTTCTCAAGTTAAACGAGTGTTGAATAAGGTTCAGGTGATTCTTGAACATTGGAAATAGGCTTCTGAATCAGTTTTGGTGGGAATATAATAGTTTGCTATGATCTTAGCTCCCATAGGAATATCTGCATTCATGCAGTTAACAGTGTTTTAGTTTTCAACAATGAGCATCTGCGGTTGAACACCTTGTCTGCTGGTGAAATATTTATGAGCACAAATGTTAACTTTATTCTTACTTGCGTGAAGTTGTTACTATATGTAGAATGTGCTGTTCTTGTAGTGGGAAAATCAAATACTACAAATATACTAGGAATAATTATTTGGTTTAAACTCCTTCAAAAACTACAATAAACTTGAGAACAACAAATTTAAACGCCACGCTTCTATCACATTCCTCAGGATTATGTTGTGGAAGTCTTATGTCTGTATCTATGTCTCATATACCATTTTACTCTTACCCCTTTTACTCTTGCCATGCCATCCTCCTTGATTTTATTTATTCCGATGATTTTACGCTTCCATCACGTTTTTCAATTATTCTTGTATGAGGCTTAGTACTTTGAAAAGGAGTTATCTTGAAAAGAAAAAAATAGGGACTGACATCTGAGTCCTTTCCTACATCCAGAGATCATAGCATGTTTGAATCTTCTATATTTTTGTGTTACTAATGAGCCAATAAGATAACTAGAAAATCCCAAACAATCTAGCTAGGATCTAGCTGCAGTGTTTGTTACCCGAAAATTACCCCAAAAGAAACCCCCAAGATTGTGATGAAGAAAGCAGGTGTTTTTAAGCCCTTTTTAGTTTTTACTACTAGCGCTCTCTCTCTCTCTCTCTCTCTCTCTCTCTCTCTCTAGCCAGAACACATTGGCTATATGATAGTATGTCAGAGTGAGCAACTTGTTTTTTGGACTCATTATTTTGGTCTTTTCGGTTACTTGTATGTCCTTACAGCACACCACCTGATTTCTTTTATTTTTCTGGGTATTTGTTGGTTTGTCACATTGTAGCATTAAAGTGTTTCTGATTACTGGTTCTATTCAGATTACTTCAGCTAGTGAATATCATCTGTCTTGCTCCTCTTTTGTGCACAATTACAAGAGGAGATGGTTAACCTTTATTACAGGATTAAAATGGTATGCCAATAATGGCCTAGTTCTATCACTTTCTCCACTCAATTCTCTCATATCCTCTAGCCTCCATCTTCATGTCCCCATAAACTTGGTTTGATTAACAATCCATTTTACTCCTATACAAAACAAACAAGATCATTTTAAGGTCATGTTTAACAATCAACTGATAGCTTATTCGATTAGCGGGTTGCTGACAGCCTGTAGTATTGACTACTTGTATTAGGATGTTTGTTGAAGTTAGCTGGTGATCAAATGAAATGTATAATGACCAATAAGGACAATGATTATAGTTTATATGTTGTTAATCTGTCATACTCCCTCCGTCCCACTATTACGTTTCCAAACCACCAAAATTTTTGTCCCGCCATTACCTTTCCAAACCAAATAATCCCTCATATCATCCCTAAATTACCCTTCCACTATCTAAAAAATACAATAAAAAACTATTTTTTCTCTCTCCAATCACTCTCTCTCCAATCAGCCTCTCTCCAATCACTCTCTCTCTTCTAATTTTATCTCTCTCACCCCAATTATTATACTCTCTATTTCACAAGGGTAAAAATGGCTAAAATTTTCCTCCTAAATTCTTGTGCCAATTTTGGTTTGGAAACGTAATAGCGGGACGGAGGGAGTACTATATAATCCATCCCCATTGTAGATTCTTTGTTCCATCAAAAATAAAAGGAAATAATTAACACTCATAACTCTATGATTATTTGACCATCAAAAATATTTTTTGGTTTTAACAGGGTATCCACCGCCAACAGCAGTGACTAATCCCCTTGCCTCGGGAGCTCCACTTAAGGGTAAAGGACTGGCCAAGGATCTCTTTCCATTCGCAAAGGTTGGGAATCGAACTCCCGACCACTTGGTTAAGGGACGAAGTGAGGTACCACTACGCCAAGACCAACTTGGTTGACCATCAAAAATATTAAATTAGTGCTTCTCTTCTCTTCTACTTCTCCCGAATGAATTTTTATTGACATCAACCTATTATTAGTTTCGGGGATGGTTTGATGTAATTACAACACTAGAGATAGCATGGTCATTTTGTAAGTGCGCACTCAATAAGCCAAACCAAAAAGCTTTCCCCATTCCGTAGCTTTTTCAAATTGTATTGTTGGGTTCCAAAAGCCACCTAACAAGCTGACAACTAAACAAACTTGTTTTGCGTCATTAGATTATTAAATGGTCAAACAATCTGAAAATGCAATAAACTAGCATAACAAACTGACTTCAAAGAAATACCGTAGTTGTACAGTGAAACAAATGCGAATACCTTTATGATTGTACCCAAAAATAAAAGTACCTTTTCTACCTGGTTAAATTTTGTAGGTGTTACTGTACCTTTTCCCCCCACTAGTACTCCTGGGTAAATTTTACAGGCATTAGTATACTTCATTTCCCTCCTTGTATTCTTGCTATCATGCATATGCTGCCTAAGAATAAGATCATTGTCCTTGTGAATTGTGACATTTGAGATGCCAACTTACTATTTAGATTTCAGCTGATTTTAAGGCACCTCAAAGTACGTAATCTCTCACAGATCCCCTGGCTAGCTAGGTCTCATTCATACTAGTATTATATACTCCTTTTGACAGTACATGACAATCACTACATCCAGTTTCATTTGCAGAACCAAAATAATCATACTAGTATGTCTGTCTCAACAACAATATCAAGCTCTAAATCTCTGGCATAGACCAACCTTGATCTTAGGCTAATATTTTCAGAAACACGACGAGATTAACCTTAGAGAACACGATCTATGCGCATTTATGTGAAATCATGTGAGATCAGCTAAGAACCAAGCAATGCACAATTGTATTACTTGCACGAGTGACCTTGCCTGAATTACTATATTGCGATACGAAAATAATACTATGAAGGTTTTCTTTCATCAAATGTTAATTAGTGGAAGTACAGGGGAAGCAGCCACAAGAAATAAGGTGAGGAGAGAGATGGGAGTTGTGGCGATGGTGGTGGTGGTTCAACATGTACTTCTGGGCGCGTTCAGTCGCCCTCCTTATTTGTTCAGAGTGCTCGACCTGGGCAGATGCTCGCCATTCCTCTGCTTTCCTGTGCACTGTCGCCATCCTCTTCATCAGTTTCTCTTCTAAATCTGACCTCATTTTTTGTATTTTCACCTGTTCATATTTCCATTTCGAAATTCACATGAATTAGGAAAATTGAATAGACATACATATGATACACATAGGAAGCTAACAATATGTGAGAACCGAAGAGGCCTCAGACTATCAGTTAAGTTTTAAGCTCCTGAAGATTTTGCTTTGGGGTGTCTTGGAATATTTGCCTGTTTTTCTTGCATATGTTTCGCACTTCGAATATTCTACTGCAATGCTTAGTTCAGCCTTATTTATCACATTCATTTTGGGATGGAGGGACTAACGAGTAACGATTAGAGGCTTGAAGTTTGAATAGGAGCTCCCATTTCAACACTGAGGTTTATTGTTTAAGAACCCTAAAAAGACTCCGTTCTGGTGCAAGAAACTGGATCTTACCATCTGCTAGCTGTTGTCTTTATGGTGAATTGGGACAAGGCTAGTATAAGTCAGTCAAGTCGAATCCGGGTTGGGTAATTTCGAGTTCAGTGCAAGTTGGGTTCAGTTAGTAGTACACTTGTACTTGTCGGATTAGATGGCTCCTATTTTTCGAGTTCGGGGAAGCGAAAATCTTGTTGAAAACCCAAAAAATTCAGATCGGGTCGAATTTTGTCATCTCTACGAGAACTAGATTCTTATATGTTTCATACTATTAGAGTATTGGTAATACTATCATTCAAATACATGCACGAGATGCACAAATCTTAGAAACACCCAATTGCAAAAGCATGAGTTTTCATGTCATACCCTATTGATATAGGAACATCCCTATAGAGAATTTTTCAATATGAAATCCTCAAAAAAGGATTTGTATTCAATTGATACAAGAACATCACATGCCCATACACAGATTACAATATCAGAACACAGCTGTCTTTTACATGGAAGATTTCAGGTTAAAAAGCATACAAAGTTGCAACACTTTTTTTTTTTTTTTTTTTTTTGGTTTCCTGGTCTTTCTCTTCTTTTACTTAGATTACAAGCATGTTTCTAAAGAACCATTTTAGCACCCATTGGGTCTTACAAGGCACTTGTTGAAACAATAGAAGATAAGATCCCGATTTTTTTATAAGGATGAAAAATAAACATTTTTATTTTTTTAAATTGAAGAGGGAATATTGTTTACTCAATTTGCATGCTGCGTTTGGCTCGAGATGGATAATGCTAAGCTAATGCATGCTTGTAAACAAAACCTCAAAACACAGTCTTCGAACTACTAACACAGTCAACAAAATACATCCACACCAATTAACTACCAGATTTGGTGTTTGTTTGTTTGTTGGCGCTTAATTAACTAAAGTTACATTCACACTATTACTTACCTAATTCTTGGAGCTAATTAACAAACTTCAACTAGTCATACGAGCCGATACGCAATCCTATTTGATAATATTTGCTGATCCCATGGCTTATGTACTCAATTAGGTTTCTCTATTGTAATTTTTCATAGATAGAATTTATCTGCAATTTGCATCTATGGAATATTGATGAAAGTTATTTATTCACATTAGGACTGGATTTGACGGTTGCGGTTGAGATCAATTCATGTTCTTTGCTAAGGATTTATCACATTCAAGGAGCTTATGTGCATTAACTAAAAACAATTCATTAAGATAATTTATTGCCTTTTACTTAAGCAAGAAAAGGAAGGGATGAAAAGAAGGAACAGTACCTCTAGTTTCCTTGACTGAGCTTCTGCTTTGGCAGTTTGAAGATTTATCCATGCTTGGATTTTAGCCTCCTCTCTTTGATACCTAACAAAAACCAGTATTTCCAAAGTGTAAAACAATGCTTCACAATGAAAAGGGCAAAGTTTTAGCTTCTATGATTAGTTTAGTACTCACCTAAGACATGATTTAGTCTTTTCCTCTTCTTCCCAAGCACAAGCTCTAGACTCTGAAACAGAAACACTCCTTCTCCCCATCTCAAAATGCCTCAAGCTCTTTGATATCTCTTCATCTTCCTCCTCCTTGGAGCTCCAATTGGTTGTCACCGAGTCGAATTGGGTCGACCCGGTTTGGAGCTTGGCAAGGTGGAAATCTTGCAGCTGTTTTGTGATGTCCATGGACCCGGATTCCGCCACCAGCGCTAATGGGCCGGACCGATTCGATGGGGTGTTGTGCCGGGCTGGGGAGGTGCTCATAAAGGGTGTGTGGCACCTTGAGGTGGTTGAGCTACCTAAAGGGGTCATCTCAGTGCCAATGTCCCTATGTTTCACTTCCTGGAATTGGATCATTTCTGTACTGGCATCTTTCATTGGCTCATTTTGAAGCTTTTGGCTTTTGAAGAAAAATGCCTCCTTTGTGGGTTCTGAGTATCTGAAATGAGGAACAATTGGACCTATCTCATCTGTGAACTTATCTGCATTGTCAAGTATGTGAAATTTAATGTTAATTTGTCTGAAATCGGTTTCTCTTTGACATAAAACCAACTTATATTTTCAAGCATATTGACACAAATATGAGCAGAATTATCAAATAATCCTAATACATATGCTGATGACCAATTTTCAAGCATGCCCCTTTACAATCTGCATGTAAAATGTGACAATTTTGCAAAATGGGTATTCATTTCTGAAACCTTTGAAGTAACCCACAACAAAAAGATAGGAAATTTATCAGCAGAAAAGCTTATGGAAACAGAGTCTTTTATGTTGTGGGCACCAATTAGTGTTGAGTAGAAAGTAGCAAATCATTACCAGAAAAGTGCCAAAGTGCCCTAAAAGCCCAAACTTGAAAGAAAATGACTTACCTTTTAAGGGCACATCAGCAGGAACTAACACCCCATTGAACTGATGATTATGGTCCTCCAAAGAAGAAACAGGGCTAATTTGGCAATCAATTACCCTAGATTTGTCAGCAAAAACTTCACTTTGTTGCTGCTTGTAAAAATTCTCTTTCACCATCATCCCCTTTGAAATTGAACTCCTTGGACCTTCAATTTGCTTATTAACATGGAAAGCATGGTGGGCAGGAGATTCATGGCAAGAACCACCACCACCACCAATGAGCCATTTTTCTGCATCATCCCACTTTGAAGGAACACTTCTTCTTGACACACTGAAGCTGAAAATTGGCCTACCTGGTGTTGAAGGACCCTCCATCTTCTTTGAATTTCCACCAACAACACTAACATTGTTTTCTCTTTCTCTTCTTCTCTGAGCTGATTGAGTGCCCCCATTATTATGATAACTCATTGGCAATGACTTTACAAACTCAGCTGTTTCTTTCAAGTTCAGCTTGCAAATTGGGTCCTCTGCAAATGGGTTCCCCACTTTGCTCTTCTCTTCTGGTGACCCCTGATCACACAAACCCAAAAAACTTGTTTCAAATTTGAGAATGTAGCCAAATGGGTAGAATCATGAGTTAAAACAACAAAAATTTCAAAATAAGATTAAAAAACCAACAAATACCCACAAAAGAACAAACATTTGTGTTTAAGGATACTATTAATATTATTTATCATTATTATTCAAGTAATTACTTACCTCTTGGGATGCAAAAAGAGAAGGGGGTTGATAGTATTTTGGGGTGGTGGTGAGATCCATTGAAGAAGGAAATGGGTTATTATTGCTTCTTTAGTTGCATAAGAAAAATGGGTTCTTTATAAGTGTAAAAACTGAGTCTTTGAACACAGAGAAGAACAGTGTAGAGCTAAAAGAAAGAGGGATTGACCATCCAATTCCAAAAGAAAGACTGGGTATAGTGAAGCAGAGCAGAGACCAACTGTGTCTGTCTTTTATACAATCTGAGTCTGAGACTGTGACTGAGACTGAGCTGATGAGCTAAGCTAATAAGCTACCTTATGATGATCTCTCTAGTCTCTAGTAGAGTAGTAATTGGACCACCACTCTGTGCCCAAAATAATGTAACCGTGAAGGTGAAAGTCCCCTTTGGTTCTGGTGCGTGCATGACAGTCAAGAGAGAGAGAGAGAGAGAAGAGTTTAGGGGATGGTGACAAAAGTGTACTTAAAATAAGACGATGATACATGTAGTTTTATGAAAAGAAGAGGTTTTGGAGGAGAGTGAATGAGTGAGAGAGGGTCTGGCTTTGGAAAGAGGGAAAAGCATCACATGAGTAATGACAAAGAAAGAAGAGTTTCTTCTTAAAACTTGGAAATTAGTGGACTAGTAAACAGTTTAATGATTTGTTTAGTTTTTTGAGGGACTATTATTATTCTTGTTTAATAATAAAGTAAGATAAGTATTGGATTTGGACCGGGTTATGTTTGACAGAACTAAGTGTAACTTCACATATTTAGTTGAAAATAGCAGAAAATAGTTGAAAGTTGCAATTGTAGCTACAAAGTGAAAGTTAGTACGATGAGTAGCTTTATGAAATTAGCTATACTTATAGCTGTTGCTTCAAAAACCGTTCGATAGCTGAGAGGAAAAAAAAAAAAAGAACAAACAGAAAGTTTTAAACTGTGATTTTTATTCAAAAGTTAGTTATTCATACCAAACATAACCTAGAATTATCCCACCAACGCTCAACACTAATATTGATTGATACTATTAGGTGATATATTGAAATAATTGACATAATGTTTTTTCGTATTGAAATAAAGCCTTTGGACAACAAGAGAAGTTCTTGCTAAAATTTGGTCATATTTTGTACCATGTCAGTACTCAGTATGTCACCATGTGCCGTCGCTACCAACATTATGGTATAGTTATGCACTACCCATTATAATCATCTACTCTTCCTCTTCCCTCCACAGTCCACAATACACCAGTAGAGCTAGCCAAAAATAATATTCTATTTTAAGTATTATATTTGAATTATTTTATTGGCTGCAATCTTTTCGCCTGAATCTATGAAGAGATGTAGTGAAGTTTCTTTAAAGAAAACAGATATAGAACTTATCATTTGTTCTAATGAATCTGTCCTCCAAAATAAAATGGTGAACTATTTAATAAAGTATACCATTCGAATAAAACAAAATGACTTAAATTCATTGATTTTCATGTAGAATCATCCGATCAGACATGAGTTTGATAGAATCTTTCTATCGAGCAATGGTTTAAAAGTATGAACACTTTCATTTCCCTCATTATATCAACCACTAAACTTTATAGTTGAGAACTTGAGAGAAAAGTATTTGATAAGTATTCATAAAGAAATTTGAAAAAATAAAATTTATTCTCAAATCATACATACATATGAATGAATTAGTTGATGTGGTGTGATCCAAAAGATGTACATTTATCAAAAATACTTCACCATTTTACTTTAGGGAATCTGCATTCGATTTTTATTAGTCTTCTCTATCAAAAAATAATATTAAAAAAAAAATATAAATACTATTTACCAAATTTGAGTATTATGTGATCGGACCAAAGCCCATAAAATAGACTCACACAAGCCCGTAAGATGATAGCGACTTGTTGGGCCCATGAAGCTCATTTCACCCATATGGACGTAAGTATCCGACAAAAAAACGATTCTCAACCGAAAATCTCTAATCTCGTTAATTTTGCCGCCAAAAAAAACTGAGGAAAGGGATTTTCAATACATAACCATTATAAGCAGCAACCTGAATCAGCTCTCAACATGTGGTGAGAGAGAGTGAGGAGACAAAAGAGAGGCATTAAAAATCATATATGGGTGCTTGATATTTAGTACTTAGTAGATGTTTGTGAATGGAATTTGATTTGCGTTACTATGCCCAGTTACTAAAATCTTGCAGCACCCACTATACTCAAGGGAAGCAGCTCCATCTCCTCTTCCTCAAAAAGGGTATCCTCAATTGTGCTGTAACCATTGGTAATCGTCTTCTTCAGATGTATGTGAAATGTGGTGTGATGGGTGATGCGGCTAAGCTGTTCGACGAAATGCCTCAGAGAAACTGCTTCTCCTGGAATACAATGATCGAGGGCTACATGAAGGCAGGGAGTACAGATAAGTCACTGGAGCTGTTTTATTCGATGCCCCAGAAGGACGATTTCTCGTGGAATGTGGTGATTTCGGGGTGTGCAAAGACGGGGGACTTGGATGCAGCTAGGATGTTGTTTGACAGGATGCCAAGGAAGAATGGGATTGCTTGGAATTCGATGATTCATGGTTATGCTTGTCGTGGGTGTCCTGGAGAATCTTTGAGGATGTTCAAGAATTTGAATTGTGAACCTACTGAAGTGGGGAGGAGAGACGCGTTCGTTTTTGCGACAGTAATTGGTGCTTGCACTGATGTGATGGGTCTTGAGTTTGGGAAGCAAATCCATGCCCGGATCACAATTGATGAGGTGGAGTTTGATTCAGTCTTGGGTAGTTCTCTTGTAAATATGTATAGCAAGTGTGGTGATTTAGGTAGCGCAAAACATGTTCTCGGTTTCATGAGGGAAGCTGATGACTTTTCACTTTCTGCATTGATAACAGGTTATGCAAATGCGGGTAGAATGAATGAAGCTAGGATAATTTTCAATAATATAACTAGCCCATGCGTTGTGGTTTGGAATTCATTGATTTCTGGGTATATCAGTAACAATGAGGAGATAGAGGCACTAATTCTGTTTAACACGATGAGGAATAATGGTTTCAAGCCCGATTGCTCTACTTTTGCTACTGTTTTACATGCTTGCGCAGGTACTGGCGTCCTTGAACATGGGAAACAGTTTCATACTCATGCTTGCAAAGTTGGAGTCTCAAACGACATTGTTGTTGCAGGTTCCCTTATTGATATGTATTCAAAGTGCAGAAGTCCAGATGATGCTTGCAAGTTCTTTAGTGAGCTTGAGCTCCATGATACTGTTTTGCTTAATTCCATGATCAACGTGTATAATACTTGTGGGAGAGTGCAGGAAGCCAAGCAGATCTTTGACAGTATGCGACATAAAACCTTGATCTCGTGGAATTCAATGCTAGCAGGCCTCAGTCAAAATGGCTGTCCCCTTTTAGCTTTAGGCCTATTTTGCGAGATGAATAGGCTGCAAATCAGAATGGACAAATTTAGCCTTGCCAGTGTGATTAGCTCTTGTGCCAGCCTTACGTCACTTGAATTTGGTGAGCAGGTATTTGCCAGAGCTACAGTTGTTGGTCTAGAAGCTGACTTGATTGTTTGCACCTCACTCATTGATTTCTATTCCAAGTGTGGGTTTGTTAACTTAGGTCGAAAATTGTTTGATGGGATGGTCAAGTCTGATGAAGTATCTTGGAA
The DNA here is from genome assembly GCA_030267885.1 of Mesembryanthemum crystallinum. NCBI lineage: Eukaryota > Viridiplantae > Streptophyta > Magnoliopsida > Caryophyllales > Aizoaceae > Mesembryanthemum > Mesembryanthemum crystallinum. The sequence goes on from BSSO01000513.1 coordinate 14,401, forward strand.
TTCCATGTTAACGGGATATGCCACAAATGGTTATGGAATGGAAGCTCTGAATTTGTTTGTTGACATGAGGCGTGCTGGAGTCCAACCCAATGATATTACATTTACTGTAGTTCTATCTGCTTGTAATCATTGTGGGCTAATTGAGGAGGCCAGGAAGTGGTTTCATTTGATGCAATCTGATTATCATATAGAACCAGGATATGAGCACTGCTCTTGCATGGTTGATCTGTTGGCTCGGGCTGGATGCCTTGAAGAAGCAACGGCCCTAATTGCAGAAATGCCATTTAAGGGAGATGCAACTATATGGTCAACAGTGCTGAGAGGCTGTGTGGCCCACGGTAATAAGAGACTGGGTAAGGAGGTTGCAGATATAGTTATTGATCTTGATCCTGAAAATTCAACTGCTTATGTGCAGTTGTCCGGTATGTTTGCTACCTCCGGCGACTGGGAAGGATCAACTCAAGTTAGGGATTTGATGAAAAGTAAATGCATCGAAAAGGACCCTGGTATGAGTTGGTGATAAGCCCGGATCAACTCAAGTCAGGGATATGATGAAAAGTAGACCAATTGTTGGAAGATAGATTGCAGAAAGCATCATTCTTCTTTCAGGAAAACTTGACAGCATATGTTTGTGGGAGTTAATCAATGCTAACTTGATGAGGCCTGTCCATATGAAGGTATTTTTGGCAGAAACTGTTGCTACATGAAGCTATTTGCATGCTGAAAGATATATGAAAATTGCATTCTTGTGACATTTACCAAATGCTTGATATGTTGTACTTGCCTAGGGAAATTTGTGTTTGGTAAGAAATCAAGCATAAAGATAGATATATATTACAAGCACAATGATTGACCAGCCTACTCTGCAGGTCCCATCTCTTTCTGATGTGTAAACTTTGGATCTATAACATAGTAATGATATTGATTGGACTTTGTGCCCTTTGGTTTGTTTTGTGAATAATTGATGCATTAGCCTCGAAAGGAGCTGCAAGGTGAAGATTCACTCTCTTTGAGTTGGTTGTAATGAGGTTATCCAATCCTACGAATGTGGTTTTGTGGTTGTCTTTGTTTGTGGTGATGCATTATGGTATATAAGTTGTAATTCTTTCTTTTCTTTTTGTTTGCATGGGATGAAAATTGTGGCAGGAAGCTAAATAGAAAAGAAGATAAATCAGAATTCAATTGTAAATGACTATGGTATTCGGGAGAACATGGAACGGTTCTTCTGGGAGATGGTAAAACGTGTTTGGCCTAACCTAAAAAGTTCGAGCTTCTCCCCTTATTTTCCCTCTAAATCTACCCCTTCACCTCCCAAGATAATAACATCACCTAGGGGGTTAAGAACCACAAATTTCAGACTGGAGCTTGTAAGAAGCTAGGCCAAACATACTCTAAAAATATTGCGGCATACACCAGCTGGAGAGCAGATTGCTCTTGCTCCCTCTTTCTTTCTTCTTAAAATTAGTCATCTGAACTTACAATTATTTTTCTTAACCTATAGGTCCCTCTTTTTGGAGCTTCTAAAAATGCTCTCGTTTCCTTACCTCTGTAGGTTTCTTTTGGATTATTTGTGCAGGTTTTTATGTGCTTTCATGTAATGGCGAGATTTCTCATTCTGTTTTCTGGTTTTATCTTTCTTAAAATGTTTGGATAAGAGATCCATTAAAAAAAGGCCACTGAAATGTATGGAAAATTGATGTATGACATGGTTATGGATTAGGACATGACAGTATAATACTTCATCTCATATATGCTATTATACCTACGGAATCTTGGATCTTATTTTGATAATATGAGTGGTGATTGCTTCTCAAGGTTACTAATCTAGTATTCGTTGGTTATCAAGTCGTTATCCCTTGCTGTGACGTTTGAATACCCAATCTCATTACCTTAACCCAACTTCAGAGTTGTAAACAATTAGATCCCTGAACATTTTTCCTCTCTGAAAATGACCTCATAAAGATGTACTACTTGCAGGAAATGTGCTTGAAGTGAATTGTTGTTGTTCTCATAATCTTCAGCTCTTCTCAACTTGGTGACTTTGTGACAGCAGAAAACATAGCAGAGGTAACTTCTATGTTTTTCCTTTTGATTAAAAGAAAAAAAATGCATCCCTAGATTTTGCAGATGGTGAGATAGTAGGAGTTGCAGCTTCATCAAGTTGGTATTTCCCCCCCTCCCCCAAACATGACCTCCCCCACCAAATAAAGAAGAAAATAAATAAATTCAAATGCTTCTTTGAGCTTCCAATGTGATAATATAGAACCTTAAGTTTACACAGTAAACTTTCAGCTATTCCAATTTCATGATGTGGCACCTTATGAGCCAATCAAGAGGAAGCATGTATGAAGGGAATGAACATGTCATTCTTGTTTATCAATCTTTTCTCCAGAGAGTGGCCAATTTTTCTAATCTGATAGAAATTAGGCTTATTTTCATACCTATAAAGCCCTATACTAACTAGCATGATGAGGAATTAGAACATAAATTACTAGAGATGAGCTTGATAATGATGGGAAGGTTGACAATAGATATTATAATTAAGGATGAATAAAAGATTGACACATAATGGAGGACGGTTGGCCAATCTTCAGATCTATAATACATAACATTTTCATGATTGTGAAATATAGTCAATAATAATAAGGACAAAGAGACAGCATATTTCAGCAGCACTAATTTACACAACAAAAGAACATCAAGTAAAAACTTCTAGTTTCTGGCTTACTAGAAAATTCTAATTATTTAGATTGAGGCATATATTAGTAATAAACAATTATATCAATATGATACCGCAAAGTCTGCTGTAAGCTTAATTACATGTTAATGTGGCTTGCTTTCATTGAAATTTTGCTCAGATCCAGGAGGGCAACCATCTTGCTGAAGTAGACAGATAGATAACAAAGTAATGAAATGTCTTCTTTAAGATGACATTGTCTTGGTTACTATTCTTGAGATATTTCAAGAGAGAAACAAAATCTTGAACAGATCAACTACCTTCACATAGTAATTAGAAACTAAAATTCCCATGTTCCCCATAACTTTATTAATTCAGACTCTAATCTGAGCTGCATAACCATATTATCAACTGATCATATGAATTGACATTTTTGTATGGAGTATACTATTACTACAATAGAATAGGTCTTGTGTGAGACGAAAAGTCACCTCAAAACAATTTGAAAGTGATCCCGTCTCACAATGAGATTGCCTCGCCCAAATTTTTGCCGTTTAAATTGAGAAAGAACTAACCCATCAACCATTGATCCTTGGGTTTGTGTAACATATGGCTAAATACTGTTATCTGACTTCAACTTGCAACACTCATTGGAAAAATCCTTACTTGTCATAAACTGAATCCATTCTTCTTAACTTTGACTTTAAACGCATCTATGAGCCTGGGTTTCAATATGCAAGGGCTCAGTCAAACACATCAATGAGAAGTTTTCTTTATTCTTCTTCAGTTTTGGAGCGTATAGTGCTTCTTTTTTCATTCTGGTGATCTGGTTGGATCTTTGCCCTCGAACTTCAATGCACATTTCATCTAATTTCATTAAATTATCTTTATTTCTTAAAAAGGATATAAAATCAAAGGGTTTTATATCCTTAATATATATAATTAATTAATGAAAAAAGGGAAAGTCATCTAACACAAATGACAAATTAAGCATAATTTTTTTAGTGTGGAATTTGAGCCATAATTTAAACTAGAAAATCTACCTAAAATATATTAAGCTCTGATTTCTTGATGTGTCCAAAGTTGACATGATTAGAATATGTTACACATCAGATAAGAGAAAACTGGAGTTCCACCTCAAGCATACATATTTAAAAAATCTCAAGAGACGCTTTACCACCAATTGTGTTGAAGATGTTGTGGCTTCACCAATTAAAATGATATGACTCTTATATGTATGTATAACAGCAACAGTTAAAAGATAAGCCACATGGGGCCCTGTGACCCCACATAATGGACTGTGATTAGACACATATTTTACAGTTTGTAGTGTTGTATTATGCATCATTATGATGTTAATGTCATATACTTTTAGTATTTAGTAATCAGTTGCATCTGCCTCAACCTTCAACTTCTTGAGTTCAGTATTTTGTGATATAAAACAACCCCATTGGAAGATAAACATTCCTAATCTTCTTTTTGCTGCTGTTTCTGTTTCTGCTTATGTTCTGCTTTTTTTTTTTTTTCTGATAGCAAGGACATCAATGGCTGTAAAATGCTCCTTTTCACCCCACATCATAATTCACCAATCTGCTCCTCTTAGAAAGTCTGTTTTTGGAACGGTGATACTTCGAAAAAGTCAGCTTCCTGTGAAGAAAGCAGTCACACTTCAGATCAAATCCTCAGTCAGAAACCAGGTTTTGTTTCTATCTCATACTTCCCCTTGATCTGTAGCTACTTATACAGCGTGATTTTGATGCATATATAGTAATACTGCAGGTTTTTGAAGATCATTCAACGGGTATAGTTTGCTATAAAGACGATAGTGGGGAGATTGTATGTGAAGGGTTTGATGAGGGTCCTCGTCTTCACCCACAGCATCCTTCAACACCTTACCCTTTAAGGCAAGTTCAATCACCTTTCTTTCTTTCAGCTTCACCATCTTTGTGATTGGTTATCTGTGAAAAATATGTGAAATTTGTACAATTCTGATTGGTTATTTGCGTGATGGATGGAAATTACAGTGATGCCACCATCCTTGATCTTCTTCAACAGAGATGGCTCCAGATTATGGATGAGAAAAGAACGAATGGTAGCGCATTGATAGAGGAGCATAGTTGTAATGGTTTTAACACATTGCATTGAACGAATGCTCAATGCTTAGCGATAACTTTGTGTAAATGTCTCTTTGCTGAGACCCCTTAGTATTTATCTCTAAATGACATAAAACCCAGATATTTGCAAGTCCAAAGCTTTTCTTCTGTATGATATGTGTGATTAAACAATATAATGTAAGACGACGAAGAATCTCTCTTCCTCAGGTTATGCAGGTTGTAAATGGAGAAATTCCCATCATCTCTAATTCATTAGTATGATCAAATATTTGATCCTCATTTCTGTTGTTATTTCAATATTTCTACTGCTCCAGACAGAAATATATATAGACATCAACAACAAAATATGCAAATTGACCATATGGAATTGAAAACTATATATTATACCCAAAACTGTAAATTCAATTACATATCTTGTAAAGCTAGTTACATTAAAGAAACAAAGGGAAAAAAAGTGAAAAAAAGAAACATGTACATCATTCCCCAGTAGTGATTGTAACTTAACAAGGCTTCAGTTTTTGCCTGTCTTTTCCTGGTTCTTCTAAGAAAAAATGATCTTTCTATTTCCAACATAAATAAAATTGAATTTAACTACACAAAAGAATGGGACATCTGGGAAAAATTGGGAGACAGAAAAACTATGGGGGGGAGACTTAGTCCCAAAAAATACAACTATACTGCAATGTACAGTTACTCAGCTCGAGTATTTTCTTCACATAGGCTGGTTTGAGACCTGCTTGGTATAATAGTAGGCGGAGACCACTGATCTGGGACCATGAGAAAATATGTGGTCATGGCTTTTCTGAACCTTTTCTTATACTGCTTGGGCGAAATTACGGTTGGAGAAACATTCTTGGGACCACCGAGGATGCCAGAAGCCTTTACCCATGTTTCGAGGTGTTTATCCCAGGTATATTGTCTCATGAAATCGATTATACCCAGAACCAATTCATGCTTCTCTTCATCCACTCCAACCAGCAAAGAGTAATCCATTACGTCGATAGACTGTCACCCAAAAAAACAAAAAAAAAAAAAAAACATATAAGAAATCTGTTATTTAAGCCTAACAAACAAGAGATGGATGGTTCATCGGGCAAATATCGCATGAAACTTTATCAGTAGGTAAATTTTAAGCTATCATGCAAGGATACAATTTTGAACCTAGTGCTATTAGCAAGAAACTTTTACTGCACATTGTGATAGAAGGAAGGTCAGAACTTACTGCAAGGAAAGAAGTGTCATTCCACACAGCCCTCTCTAGTAACCGCTTTGCCTTGTTTCCAACAAAAATTGGAGAGGTAGGCATTGCTTCGATTAAGTTTTGATCCAAAAGAACCTTATTACTCCCACTAGAGTCTGGGTTATATCGCGATCGTGAAGATCCTTTCAGATCATAAAGCCTTGTAACATTCCTGCTAAACAACAGATTTTCCATGACCAAGACATCCATCTTTAATTCCCTTCCTCCTTTGAGATGCTTTGTCGTAACCTGTAATAGATACCCAACAAAGTAAAAGTCAGAAATGAAACAGGCTGAGGCCATGAGAGGATGTAAAGTTATGATTATACGAAGATGACAACGACACTCAACAAGTAAATGCAAGATTCTATTTTTTTTACAGACTAGATCAAAAACACAAAGACAAATACACCCCAAATAAAACAAGGAAGAGCTGAATTCTCAAAATCTACACTTATTCAAGCTCGCTACCACATAACTCTAAATAACTTGACGTTCCAATTTCCATCTTGACCTAGGAGTCAACAATCATTAAAACTATGCTAAGTCATATCTGTAACAGAAGAAGGATAACATGACAAAATTTTACAACTTTCAAATATTTAAATTTTAAAATGATATGGTCTGCTGAAGCCTCAAGCTATAAATTTTAAACAGCATTTAGATCCTACAGGAAATACCTGATAGATACCCAGAATTTTCGCAAGGCATGTTGGGCTCTTTGTGCTTATTGCCTCGGTTAAGTACTTAAAATACTCCGGAGCAAACTTTATAAACGATTCGAGCTCTGTCTTGGTAACCTGTTTGATGATAAACCTATCATCCAAAGTTTTTGCGAAAAAGACATTGCTCTTACCACCCTGGGCCCCCCACTTTTTACAGCGACTAAGTGATCTAACAAAATCCAGCTCAGTTGGACAGCATATCTTCCTCAAGGCATCAAAGTGTTTCGCATAGTAACAAGTAACAGTATATTTCACTTTATCAAGAGGACCATTATCAGTGAATGAAACTCTTATGTGCAATGACTTTGTGTTCAAAAGTGGATCCGCCATGAAGGAGTTACGAGGGCCCGATGTGGATAAGAAGCTCTCATCTATAGACATACTTCTATGTGATTCGATCATTGATTCATCAGAAGAAAGAAACTGATGAAAGCTAACAGATTCTTGCAGTGGCAATGAAAATGCAGATTCAATGGCTTCTTGTCGTCTTTCCCCCTCATCAGATAATTCGATGTGATAATCTCGTGACATCAAAGCATAGGATATTATGCTAGTAGGCTCATCATCATAAACCGGAATAAAAGTCTCATTGAAACCTAGAGGAAGAAGCCACTTTGCCCCACCTTGGATCCCCAACTTTCGAACTGATGAAACATACATGGGGTTGTACCCACCAAAGGTATCAAGCTTTTGAGCACTTCCGAGAAAATTTTTATTCAAAGAACGATAGAAATTCAGAAAGGGCATCCCCAACCAGCTTATGGAGTCTTCTGCGCTATCAGACCCTTTTGAGTTGGCAGATGGTACTGGTGAAGGAGATGGGGCTACCTTGACAAGACCTCTGTCTTCAACTCGACTCTCCAGAGCCAACCTTTCTGCCACTGCCGCCAGAGAAGAATCCACTGAAATAGATCCCGTCAACAGAAAGCTGTTATCTTTTGATATTCCAACCCCAGGTTGACTTTTACCTGTCCAGAGAGCATCAAGGGTTTCTGACAAGTTTAAAAATTGACTGTCCGAAAGTGCCCTTCGAACAGTAGATCCACTTTCTGAAGGATCTGGTGGGCAAGCTGAGGGGTCTGCTTGGTTTTCTTTGCTGCAAATAACATCTGGACAAGTTGCTCTAATTTGATGACCCACCTCCTGTAGCTTAATAGCGTCCTTAGTGTCCCCTTCCAGATCTGAACTTCTACAAATATTGGAGTCCACTTGAAAAGACTCACCACTAGTAGCAGAATTGCTTGGGCTTTTGACATTGTTCAGCCCCATAATATCACTTGTAGCCAGGGTTCTCTCTTCAGAACTTGACACACAGCCAGCTGGGAGACCATGGTAACTGTTGTCAATCAAACCGGCAGCATGAACTAGGCGATGATCCCACATGTAAGATTGGAAGAGCAGCTGCCTCCGTAAACGATTAATCTCTAGAACATCTATAGCAGGATAGCCCTTTTTCATCTCGCTGTTCAAGGTTTTCTGATGCATTTCCTGGAAAAGGGATACAACTGATCAATTTTTTTTGGTCACCATGAAGCTTCCACACCGCTAATATTAGGGGGTTGTCTTGTTCTCATACAACCATACATATAACAGCAAGTGCTGATACAAACAAAACAAAACAAAAACAAAAAAAAAAAANAAAAAAAAAAAAAAAAAAAAAAAGAAGCAGAAGAAGATGAAGAAAATACAGAGGAAAATAAACACTAGCAATCAGTTTACAGAAGAAGCAGGAGTGGGCAATTACGTGTGAATGCATACTTTTTAACAAGTGTTTACATTGTTCATTCCATTCTTTCCTTCTATGCCCCCTATTGTGAGTAGTGGGGTACAAGCTTATGGCGAGGAGGATGACTTCAAAAGAGCAGGAATTTGGCATGACTCTGGAGTTAGGATACACCAACAATTTACATTGTTCATTCCGTTCTTTCCTTCTATTCCCCTAATTGTGAGTAGATAAAAGCTTATGAGAAAATGGTACTTCGAAAGAGAAGAATTTTGGCATGACTTGGGAGTCAGAATACAGCAATCATCTACAATCTAAGGACCCAAATGGTACGTGAGAGTGCTAAAATCAATATAATTCAACTAAAAAGACACTATGAGAAGAGATAGGGTAAGTTAATAATACTGGGAAAGTAGACAATCAATCCAGACATCTTAAGGAGTCAACATTGAAAGTGAGACATTCAATTTAAAATGACGAAGTATTTCCTGTGATCTACTTGTCCTTTTTTAAAACATTTTGAAGCAGAAAAATACATGGCAAAGAGCAACATGCACATGATGCAGGTTTGGCAGCTATATAGTACCTCAAATTCTTTCTTCTCATTTTGTAGGACTCCTTTCAGTTCTGCAATATGGCGTCTTGATTCAGAGGATATCACACCACTGTCACCACCGTCCATTGCTGATCCGCCATACTTTTTCTCCACAATTTGACCAATGGAATCGAGTACTTCAGAAAATAAAATCTCTGCCTGTTCAAAAACCTGTGGTAATAGAACCTTGAATACTCCATCATGATGGAAAATGTGGGAAAGAAAATCCAATATTTTACAAGTATACCTCATCTGCTTCTTTCTGAATCCAATCTTGAATATCGTAGTTAAAATCAACTTTTGAGGGTGGGAGGTAAACTGAATAAACATCAATTGATGCGTAACGAAAGCAAGCAACCATTTTACCACACCTGCACAGCAACAGAGGATTCTGGTAAGGAACACATCAAAGAAAGAATTGTGAAGCCTTGACTTTAGACACCTAGATGATTAATTTACAGTTCCTCTAGGAAATAGCATTAGTTATTACCATGTCAAACATGTAAAACAGAAGTGGCCACTGAGAAGTGTGTCATAGCTTGTGGAAACAAGTCATGACAGTCATAAATATAAACAAACAACCACTGTGAAATCAGGTACTCCAAGGAAGGCATTCCTTCTCCTAGTAATTTCCGCTTAAGCAAATAGTATTATCTAATTCCAATGGAAATATGGAATACAAGGAACAAACAAGAGCAATAAACATCAGCAATTACCAATTCCATGCAACAAAAAGTATAAAGTTCCAGCCCAGTACTCACAAGTCCTAACACCTTAACCACATTGCAATAAAGCCTGTGGGACACAATAACCCATGACATCAACATCTCTGTCTCCATTTCAGTAAAGATTTAGTATGTAACAGTGTCAAAGAGACATTCTGAGGAAGGGATGAGCAAATGAAGAGAAAGATTACTAATAATAATAGGTCTAGTAACAAAACAAATCCAGGAGGATTCAACAGCACATGAAGGCAATAAGCCAGGCATTTAAACCAAGTATTTCTTTGGACACGGTGAAAGTTTATAACAGTTGGCCTTGACTATCTTTCATAGTTTCTGACTTAGTTCTCTCTTCCTCACTCTCAAATGCTTTGCAACTTATCTGGGAATGACCAGATTGCAAGTTTATAAATGCCCTCGTAACCACAAGTTCACAAAATAATACTGTAATGATCATTTGCCAAGTAACCACAGCTACGCCTATTTATTTTCTATGAAAACAAAATGATATACCTGCCTAAAGGCTTTAGCAATCAAAAGACAAAAAAATTATTCTGAAGAGAATAAAGGTAGCATCCAACAATAACAAAAATTGCTTCGAAGTAGCAATAATAACATCATCAACAGTGAATATAACAATAAAAAAAATTACAAGAGATTGGCATGTATATGCATGTAAGTACGTTAGTCACAAACAGTGCAATAATTCTGAAAGCAGTATCAAGAATGAATGAAGAGCCAATGTGAATTGGCAAGAATCTTATTTTAAAGCAACATTAGTAAAAGAGGGGATCTTCTTCTAAACATGCATTTTCATTGATATTCACTTGCCACAGTGCTAGGACAGAGACATACCCATAAAATCGAAGACAATCCCTATGCAGGGAGTGACCACAACTAGCAACCCTGCTTGCTGCTGCATGATTTGAAAAGCTAAGCTCCAAAAATTTTCCAAATGATAAGCCCCAAGCGGCATCAGACATCACGATCCTCCGAGTTGCTGGAGGGAAGCCACTCGTCCTCGGACAACGTAAGCACCTATGCCACATCCATATCTTACCTTCTCGCTCACCAGGCAACAGAATTTCTGATAACTTCTTTACTGAAATTGTGAGTGTGCCTTGGCGATGAGTGTAACAGTGAACATGTGCATCAGATGGCATATCACAGGAACGGCATCTGTAGCTCTGATGGAAATAGAAGACCCCTATATCTTAGAATATGCTAATCATGTTACTATAAAAGTGATAGACACGAGAATGCAAAAATAGGTAGACATACCTGATCGAATAAATGGTCTTGTAAAAACCGCCCTAAAGGTTTATCAAAACTGCCATAGTATTTAATCCTAAAGAGGTGAGACCTTTCACACACCGTGCCCTTCCACACACATCGTGATGATAAGGAAACTAAGATGCTCTGGTGGTCAGAAGGCGAAGGAGGAAACTCCTCTTTTGAAGACCCAGGCTCCTCCTGAATAGTTTTGGCAGCTTGTTGGTAAAACATAGGCCCAGAAGCTGCCACTTCAGGTGAGACAGTATCATTATCAGTATTAAAGGTGTCTTGAGAACTGTATTCGAGTTTTCTTGCCTGTAATGGCCCACATACATCTGATATGTTGTAATTGTGTAGGGGAGGTTTACTACAATTGGTTGCAGAAGCATCTTGATTCATAGGTTCTCCTATATGCTCTTCCTTCTCAGTCACACATATGGAAGAAACCTCATTACAATGAGTCTCTGAGATAAAGTCATTTGTTGAGGCCTTGGTGATACAAGAGGCAGTGCTGCCGCTTAAAGCAGATCCTGCATCTTGAATGATAGGATCTGCAGGTAAAGATAATGAATTTGCTAATCCAGTCTGCGTGGAAGCAGAGCTACTTTGCAAGGCAGTAGGCATAGCATTCAAAACTTGGGGCTCCCCAAAATTTTCTTGCTTCTCGTAAGCAGGAACAGTGAAACCAGGCACCACTGAAATAGACCGATCAATATTTAAGGACTTATTTGGAAGCGCCACAGTTATTGGCTCATGCAACAGAAGCTCAGGCAACGAGGCTCCTTCATCTGCAAGAAAAGATGTCTCCAAAGCCAAGTGATAAGCTGCAAAAATTCCATACTGGACCACATGCTTCACCTTCTTCAGCTCATCCCCATTTGCACCTCTAAGTAGTATCTAAATCAACAAAAATATTAAATTGATAGTCTGAAGTAAGATTATCAAGTTTTCAGCAAGTAAAAACAACTATAGCCACCAATAATATTAGAAATAATATAATCATGATTACAACACTTTCCTCCAACAATCAACAAAGCACAGCACAAGTTTTAACCTATGATCACCCACAGAAAGCACCAAGTCATTTGACCATGTGTGCAAAACGCCAAAACCCAGCAGTTTTGCTGACAGCTGCAAATGTGCTAGCCACATAAAAAGCTACATCATCTTGCGTTCGAATTGGCATTGACACATCTAAGTTCAGTTTAAGCCAGGCTCAAGCTTGACATGAGTGAAATATAAAAGATTCAGCACAGTCATAACATAGATAACTGCAGGCTCTGTTCATGTTAAGTAAAAATTGTGATCATGAGGCTCCCACCTTGATGCGATAAGGAAGGATCACATGTACTCAACCTTTTGTTAAAAAATGAAAAGGCATACTAATGAAGCTGTATTAAAACGGCAAGGAGGACATGAAATGCACCCACAAAAATGCTTCAATAACAAAATTTGCTCGGTTCCTTTGGATATTAGAGATTAACAAACTCCAAAAACCCCCTCCCGCCCTAGCCCGCAAAGAAGTTATGAGTCACTTGGTTCTAAAGAAGGTCAAGTGACAAATTGACACTAGAAATATCCTCCCATTCCTCTCCAAGCAAATGAATCACAAAACCGCGAGAACTGCATTGTGCCACAATAATTTCTCCTCCTTATTCGTTCCAGAATCTAGAAAAACAGATCTGCAACAGCTCCAGAACAGTAGGACTATACCCATGCTCTCTTAGACCCTTCAAATGACATGGCATTGACTCGACTGCTAAAATAAACTATTTATTGAGCCATCTCAGTTAAGTCCAATATAATCCAAAGCTTAAAAATAGTTGTCAGCAATGACTCTAATACAGATAACATCTCAATAAACCCTTTAGGCCTTTAAAAAATACTGAAGCAGTACCAAACTAAACAGACAGGAACAGATAAACAAGAGAAAGACTTCAAAATTGTAAGTCAAGAAACTTGACTAGGGCACTTTTTTGGACCACTAACTATTAAAGTAGCATCAAACAAACATTTTCTTGTAAAAACTTTCAAGGTAAGAAATTTGTTGGCCAACGCAATATAGCCTTTATAAATCATGCAAAAAGGTGCTTATACTGCCAACACCCCTCTGTCATTAAAGAGCTCAACCCATCATATCATGCCAATAGCTGAAATACTGCAGCCGCAATCGATGCAGGTAGGGCACCTAGGAGAGTTTTTTTTCTTCATTTTCCTTTCTTCTTTGTTTATTAGGGGGTTAGGGGGAAGACATTTGCTCCCTTACAGATAGAAACCCCACTCAACTACCGGCCTCTAGCAATATTCACATAATATGTCTTCCAATGAGCGTTCTCAAAACTAGAGGACTGTGGATTTGCTTGTTCAGCAGATCGTTGAGCTTATGAGTATTCATCTAACTACAGTGGCTGTGTGTTCTTTTGTCACCGAGGGAACGAGGTAAATAAGTAACTTCTTCGTTCACAGACAGCTTGAAAATATACTTGCTACACTGTAGGGCTAAATGTTTCAAACTTTTAACTGTCCCACATGTAACAATATATGAAGGAGAAAAACATTTTCCAAGCATTATTTGCATCGGGTTTCAGAGACTTACTGTGCAACCCAGTGGCTTTGGACAACCTTCAAAATGCATCAAAGTCTTTGTCAATTTTTTGCCAGCTTGACCAGCAGATCCATGATTTTCATAGCACCTATCTACATGAAAGAGGTCACAATACCCCATCTTCTGTGCTGAGAGATGATCAATGGAGGGAACAATTTGAGCTCCAGTGCAGCGGGCTATACGTTCAAGAAGTGGCTTCTTGATATTGAGAGCAAGAGAGATGTCCTTTGCAAGAATGTACTCTTGTGCATATCGAGAAACTGACTTCTCTACCAACAGGACATTAGGGCGGTGAGCATCAATTTTTGCTACTGCCATCTTCAGGTGATCCATTTCCTGATTAAGATTACGAATATAACACTATGAGAGGTGGCCAACACAGTATGTTTTCTTATACACCATTACCCATGAGTACCCCACCACAAGTTACTCCTAAGACCCATAAGTATACAACAGGTAAAACTAAACAATGATCAATAACCTGCTGCAGCAGAGTGTCGAAACTTGACAAGAGATTGGAAACCCGCTGGTATTCCAGAGCTCCACCAAGGATCATAAGGCGAGCTTTCTCGATTCTTGTTGCCATGCGACGATGTGCAACATTTTTCTTGCAAACAATTCCTTTCACAACAGCACTAAAAGAGACAATAGCAATCCCCATCAGCAAAAGGATCAAAAGGAAAAGAAAGAAAACAGAAGAAAACATATGCAAGATCAAAAGTTTGTGCAGTACGCACAGATATACATAACCACCTTATGATCACAACTATGAAACTATGAACTGTGAGCAATTATGCCCACAATGTACTAACCTCTCTGAGCGACGCCCACTGGCTAGGCACTTCACCTTCACATAACCACCAGGATCCATTCCCCCACCTCTGCTTGTGTCAGGCTTCAGAAGTGTAGCAGCCTCCCAGGAAAGAGCAGTGATAATCTCTAACCAACTCTCTTTCACATCATCGTCACTAACTGGAATGTTCTCAACATGAAGCAGTTGAGAAACCAGAGCCCTAAAATGCCCATCAACTATATTCTTCATGACCTTCTTGTGCTCTTCACCAGACCTGTCCCTACCACGGTGCTCACCACTACCAAAACTGTCAGAAGTTTGCAATTGTCCCCATTCACCTGTGGCATCTCCATCATCATCGTCATCAGACAGACCAGGTTCTCTATCATCCTCTTCGTTTTCAGGTTCAGGCGGAAGCCACAGAAGTCCATTATTTTCAAAATCAACAGGCTCAGTGTTAACATCTTCTGCAGCACACAGAGATGAAGGCGCGCCGCATTCATCACCAATATCATGATCTTCGCCCTTTCCAACCAGCTGGAGTTCATCAACATCCTGCACATCATAACTACCCTGAAAAGCAGAGCTACTCAAGCTTTTTGAGTCACCAGTATCCATATCAGGCATAAAATTATGTGCGTCATATGCATCTTGAATACCATCAAATTCCACAGGGCCATAGTAGTTATTAGCTTCAGAATAATTCCTTGCTTTGGAATCTAACTGATAAACACCGTAGACATCATCATCTTCATCATCATCACTTCTGAAACCGAAAAATAATCAAAAGCAAACTAATCAATACATACCCAAGGCATATGGAGTAATAATGTTGGAGCAACACACCAAACCAATGTAAGAACAGCTTTAAGGGTGAGTGGCATTAGCTTCTTTTTCTTTTTCTGGAATATGGAGGCATTAGCTTCAACCATTGTCGAAATGCAAGCTATACAAACTTTCGACACATAAATCATTTCAGTAGAAACATGCAAACTGCAACACTTCAATCTTCTTTTCAAATATGCAACCAAGATTCAGACAGTATAATTTATGGTTCTCTAGAAATGAAATTTACAAAGTTCACTGTATGATAAAATTGACACATAGCTAACAGATAAGGCAGTGTAAGAAAAGACATCTTATATCACACAGAACAGAAAGAACAAGACTTCCCAATATCATAAAAGCAGCCAAGATACTAGGCCGCACAGTAGCCTTACTTGGTTTTGCACACACCTCAGAGTACTACACCATTCAATCAACACAAAGGACCAAGAGAGGCAAGAAACGAGCAAATCATTCAAAAAGTCAAAAGCCCAAATATCAGAACCAAACAGAGCAATAAAGGTGAGAAGTGAGCAAAACATTTAAGCAATCAAAGCCTGAATATTCCAAAAAGAAATTTCAAAATGACATTTTAACCAAATTAAATTTTATCACATCAACAGCATAAATTAAAGTAATTCTTAAACAATGCAGGAGTGGACTTAACCTGTTTGTACCCGATCCAGATTGATTTACAGATGAATCCTCCCCATGTGGAATAGAAACATTGCTCTTTCCTGAACCCTCCATGCCCTGGATATCTATAGACGAATCCATCACTGCTGATTGATACGGACTGAGAGAACCACTTTCAGAAATTTGCTCACAGAGACCGAATGACATTGAACAAATAGTAATGGTGCTACAGTAAGCAGAGTCACTAGAATTTGAACTAGCAACACTAGCTGCTGATAGTGAACTACCTGAATCATCATTTGGCCCATTTCGAGCACGAGCTAATCCTTGCTCCCATTGCTTAAAACAGTAGTTACAGGCACGAACCTTCTCCCATTCATCACGTACATTACTTGAGTCATCACTGCAAGCAGGAACTGAATTTTCTGTACATTTGGCACAGAAAATTCGGCCACAAAGCCTACAATGGTGTCTACGGTTGAACACTGTGAACTGTGAATCACAATCATAACATACCCTACAGCTATGATCCGGCATCCAAAAGTCTCTCGATACATTAGCAGATTCGGATCGCCATGGGATCCAAGATTTCAGAATCCCAAATAAATCAAATGTTTTCTTGTCTGGTTTGTCCATCTACTAGCAATCCTCCTTCCCCGCTCATTGTGCAGTACTCATTTGGCTGCACAATAACCCAAGGTCCCTTGCTCCAAAAGGGCAAGACCCTTGGTGGGGTCAGAGGAGTAAACTCAAATTCCTATGGAAGTTAATGTATCCAACAACGCATAGCACTGCGAACAACTCAAAATTGCCCGAGACAAGCAGCAATGGAAGCATGACACAATCCCCAGATCATGTTACACGAGTCCAAAAGCTTGTGAATGCCGAAAGAGAAATCCGGGTTTCAGCAGTCAGTCAATATTCAACTAGCTGTAGAATGTACCCACCAGGCCAGTATTAATCCTCAGGCAGAATGCTGGAGTAGCCAACCATAAACCCAATTCTCCAAATTCCTGAAAGGGCAGCCCAAAAAATGGATCTTTCACCGTTATCTTTCGATCACAAACCGCAATTCATACCAGAAATTCTAAATCACCATAATCAAATCTGCTCTATATTACCCACTCTAAAGAAACAAAACAAAAACTATCAAACAGGGATCAATGCTTATAGAATGTAATTTTCTGGAATGCAACTCATCAGTAAACACTGCCCATAATCCAAATCAAACAGGAATCCCAGAAAACTCAAACATAAACAAATGGAGCCCGCAAATGAAGAAATTCAGTGACTGAAATGAATAAAAAAAACCAGCCACAAATCCAGGGGACATAGAAAGTTTCTACAACTACAAAAACCCACCTTTGAAAACGGCTAACTGTGAGATTTGAAACACGCTTACTTGCAACAAACCATCAACAATCCTAGCTGTTATCAAACACTCTTTAACGCGGAAAATCAATCGAAAAAAAAAAAAAGTAAAAAAAACAGATAATCACATATCCAAACGCCATCTAAGGAAAGAAATATTTAAAATTTGGGTTATCTCCAAAATTATTAAATTCACGTCATCCACCGGATACAAACACATAATGTCGACCCCCCACAAATTTAAAATTTCAAATTGTATATTAAATTAAAAAAAAAAATTGAAAACCCAAATCATAAAATTTTCCATACCTTGAGATGCAATCAACAATGGCCGCCTTGATCGATCCCTTAAATCTCCCTCAAATTCTCTCTCTTTCCTTAACAATAAACCTTCAGCTCAAGCAATTATGTAGTAATTGTTTGTTTATTGGTGATAATAACACATTAATTTATAACAAGGTAGATGAATATTAACGATTAGTAGAAGAAAGGGGAGAAGGTAAAGGAAGACTAGATTAACGGGCACCTGTGAATCTGGGATTTCTAACATCGAATTCACACCTTCTCCCATTGCGTGATTTTATGGTGAAGAAAATGTTTTAGGGATTCAATTTCAAA
>BSSO01000514.1:0-32312 GCA_030267885.1 Mesembryanthemum crystallinum
CATATGTTCAATTTGCATTTTGGGTATCCCTTACTGTTGGGTATATGACATTTTGAGTGATAAAAGTTCAAAACTCTTGCTCATTTTGAGTGACATATGTTGTATGTCGGGTATCCCTTAGTGCTTGTTTCTCTGGTTCAGTTTAGTCTAGCTAGTTAAAATGCACGTATACATATTCTTTGTTATGGGTATGACAGGGTTTTAGGTCTCAATGAGATCTTTATCTACTACTAATAATGATTTACCTGCTTCTACTGAAGTACTAGACCTTGAAGTTTTACTGACTGCTTGTTCAGTCCTGTAGAATCCTGGCATACTCCTAGTTGAAGATTGCTTAACCTTCAAATTGTACTCTTTTGGATCAGCATTTTTGCCTATGAACTTACTCTGATGGGTTTCAGACCTATGATTTGGTTTTTGAAGAAATGCATCTTTAATTTTGTTGCTATATTGATATGTAGAATAGGTTGTGGCAGTTGTTGCTTCTGTAGGTATGCTAGGATAAAACTGGTATTTGCTAGACTATGACAGGGATAGGTAGAGACATTTTCAAGTCGATAAATATTTTTGGTACTTCTATCATGGATTTGTTTAGCTTGCCCTGTAATTTGACTTTCCTTTGGGTCTTACAAGTTTTGATCTCAAGCATTGATCAAAAGAAGTTATTCTAAGACTTCTTCTCACATTTTCATGGTATTGCATGTACATCAGAATTCAATAGTTTCTGTCCAATTTTCTCTTTAGTATTCTGATTTGCATCCTGTAGGTTTATTCTGGAGACTTATCCTTCTGTTTGCAGCTCCCTACTCTCCTTGTTTCTCCCTGTTTTTCCATTTCACCACCTAGATGTCCACAGTTGTGGTGGGCAGTTTACACTTTACAGCCATAGTGAGGCTTTCTTCAAAGCTTTCCATGCCAATTTCTAGGATTTACTGGGGTTCTGCAGGGATAATATAGGTGATCCTACCCAGTAGCTTAAGGCTTGGCTTGCTTTGGTTTGCTTATCTTTGTGGGAGCCGAGGAATCTCCTTATGCTCCAAACCAATGTTACTCGGACACCCTACAAGTGCTGAACACAGCACACAAGTATGTGTCTAGGACCCAGACTCACCATGTTTCGGAGAATTTGCAGACTTTTTGGCCTGAAATGAAGAGTGAAGTGTCCAGCCCATGTACATGTTGGAGTATCAAGGCTCCAACACAGGTACTTGAGGTGAAATGAAGAGTCTGAGTAACATAACTTAGCTCCAAACTCATCAGCTCCGCATACGCAAGTAAACCAAAGCAAGCATAGTTGATGTTACAAGGACTTGGGACCTCTCTGTCTAAAAGTGCCTCTAAACTTGTAGTGTTGACTGTTGAGCATGTTCTAAGCAAAAAGCAACAATTGCAACAAGGAGATGAGTACCATTCATTTATCTACTCAGAAGGCAGACTAGATTTTGCTTTTAATCCAACTTGATATTGCTGATAGTTGCTACTGATAAGTGATAGGGTGTGGGTGTCATTTTGACGACATCTACAATCCTAAATGCTAGTAAAGGTTTCAGAGTATCGCCGAGTTTTCAATTACCTGTGATTTGTTAGTCAATTCACAACCGTATAGGAGACAGATTTACAAACATTTGCATTTTTCTTTTTTGTACTTTGATTTACAAACATTTGTTTGGACACTAAGCACTGAGCAGGATTTTTCTGAGTATGAATTGTTGAAAGGTTTCCAAATCCTTCAGCCAATGAGCGATACGTGGAGTTTGTATTTGATGCAGATGTATACTGTGGATAGTTAGTCATTCTTAAGGCTCTTTGCTTCAACTGGAAAGCAAGTTCTTCGATATGAACTTTTGATTGTCTTGTGAATTCTTGAAAAAGGTTGCGTTTTGAAGAAAATTGATATATTAGTGTTCTATCAGATTTCAAATTGATGAAACATTTCTTGGTCAGAAGTCCAACACATTTCGGATTAGTCTAAGGGCAAAGATTGCCATGAGTCGGGCTCTGGCCACGTATCATGCCTGTAGCCTGTTAGGTACGCGGCTTCAGGATACACGATCCACGGCACTGCTAGTGGGCTTCGTAACCCATAGGCCCAAGCCTCCTTTTTTCAATCATTGTATTATCTTATTCGAGATGGACCATATCGTGTCATGCTCGTGCTCGTGTTCTTGGTTGCTTCCTGCCCTATGCTGGGATGCACTTTGACCAAGACGCATTAGTCCTCATGTCGCCATGGTCTGTGGCCATCTTAGAACTTGGTGTACAAATGATCCTCCATTGCCACCCCTTCCCAAACCAGTGGGGTTTTCGGTGCAGCTATTGACACCTGATTATTTTCTCACAAGGAAATACAGGAATGTTAAGGCTTGAACTATGAACTAAGTACATTAGTAATTCTCAACCAATATGAGGTTAATTTTTTCAAGCAAATTCTGTTCGTTTATGTTTACGTATTATATACTGATATGGAGTATATGACATAAAGAGGTGGGTAAATTAGCAAATTCCTAGACAATTTGTGATCCACAAATTCTAATTCTTAGATTCATGAACACAACATGATCTACGTGGTTCAAAACCAACGGTTCATACAGTCCAACAGTGTCCTCGTTCTCTGCTCTCACTTGGCCCCTTATTCTCTCTCCTGAGCCAAAAACTATGAAAATTCTTTCTCTCTCCTCTCCTCCATTGCACCCTCCTTTAATCTCCAACAATAATATTACTATTAATTGCCCAACACTTAACCCGATCACGAAATTAAGGAGCAATTACAAGACAAACCATGGTGCTAACTTCAGAAATACTAGTAGTTACAGACAAGTGAGTACAGTGAGACCAGTGAAATCAGCAGTAAACGATGTCTCAGCAACTGTTACTGAATTTGATCCAGATCAAGCTCAACTCACCTGGCAAATCATTGTTGGTGCTCTAGGTACTACCCCTCTCTCAATCTCTATCATCTCTCACATAATCTCGTAGAAAATTACTTCATTTGTTCCAAAAAGTTTGTCCAACTTAGATAATTGTGTCTCACAAGGTAGAAACGTGAGTAAATGTAACTGATACTGTAATGAAAACCTTGGTGCAGCTGGAGTAACACCCTTCATTGTTGCGGGAATCGAATTCAGCAAAAGGATTGTAAGTTTACTAGCCAATTTTCACTAACAAGTTTTCTTTATTATCCTTACTAATTTTTTGTTGAAGTGGGGTGTGTTCATTTCAACTCATAAGTTATACATTCGGTTCAGTTTTGCACCTTTTTTTCCCCATACATATTACTCTGCATTCATTCAGTTCATTTCAATATATTCAGTTTTGTTCCGTTCTATTCAATTAGTTTCAACGGAAATAAACTCAGAGTGATTCGGTTGAAAATTATTTAGTCTCATCAGATAACAAGACACAAGGAATTTCTCTAGGAGATCAAAAGATAATTAATTTAAATTACTAATCGTTTTATAATATTATGGATGAAGAACTTCTCATAGTTTATGAATCAATGGGAAGTTAAAGAAGTTCTGGATGAATGCAGGTGGCACAAAGACAGTGTAAAGTGTGTGGAGGTTCAGGATTAGTTCTTAGAGACAAGAAGTACTATTTCAAGTGCCCTAATTGTGGTAAGTTTTGAATAATTCACCCCATTTATTCAAATTCTTCTATAACTTCTTTATGATTTGATTTATATTTCATTTTGTAGGGGGATTTCTTCCATGGCAATCTTGGAAAAGATTCTTTTCTGGCTGAATGTTGATATTACTCATGGAGATTGTTGATTAGGTTCACTTATTTGTTGAATAACAGAGTAATTCAATACCTTTATATACATGATGCAAATATAATGGAGTTGTATATACAAAAGCACCGCTTAATTTCCTTTTTTTAGAGTATGTAATGCTTCGATACCCTAACCGTTAAAATACATTAAGAAGGTGAGGTGATAGCTAAATTGGTAGCACCATTACTCGAACTTTAGGAATACCCGAATTCAAGACCTTAGACCCCCACTTTGTAGGATTGGTTATTATTATCCTTCTTCTCCACTCATAAGCTCTTGGGATTATGAGTTTGATGGTTAGTTCACTGGATCCTTCGAGGGAATCCTTATAACCGAAAAATCCGATGCACTTTGATAAGTTTTTAAGTTTTTAAACAAGTAATTGGGAAGATGGTTAGCTTTGTTTTGTAAATTAGCTTCCTAGATAATAGTTTTATACTTTAAGACTATATAGTGATTAAAATTAATAGTCAAAAAGAGCATTCAAAATCAAACAAAATTAACGCTGCATGCATGAAATGAAGTGACCATTATCACAGCTGTTTTAAACGTTTTTGGTGTACATTGGGGGAAAATCATTAAAGATCTTACAAGTTACAATTTTATACTCTGTTTGAAGTGTTGAGCCAACCATGGAAAAATTCAAGACATCTTTGGTCGTGGTCAAGCTTTTTACTCTCTAGAAGTATTAGTCTATTACTCTATTAACTAAAGTTGGCATTTAAATAGAGATTCAAGCTCTATCTAAAATTGGAAAGATAGGGATGTGTGACTAATATTTCAATGCCTAAACATCTTTTTAACGCTTTCATTTGGTCATTAGGGAAGGTCTCTATAGAGCATTGAGATACTTTTGGGTCCTTCTTAGTGCTAAAAATCTCGATATTGTAAAACTCAACTGACCTTTCGAAGGGTCCAAGCTCATGAAGAAAAGAAAAAGGAAAAATGCTAGAAATTTTGGACGTGTAGGGACGAAGATGGTTAATATATATGAATAAAGGAAAGGGTCTCCAAAAAAGCATGTAAATGTATTTAGAGTCTAAGTAGTATTGGGTCCTTATTAGCCTTTGCTGACATTAATTAGTCGCTCACTTTTAACATAACACCAAAATCATTAATGAATATGATGTTAAGTTGCTGAGAAAAGCCTCTAAAATGCACTTGGAGTTTCTTGGATCAGCCTTGACCATCAATTGGCCCCTAAACGGGTTTAGCTTGAGGTTATAACCCACAAAAATGAAGCATTTGGGATGTTCATAAATAGAAGTTGTTATTTATTAAAAGATGTTAGACAATAACTCTCAAAGGAGCGTGTGAGGCACATGTGGTTGATTATATTAGATCACGAAAAGCTTATGATGTCCATTAACTAGTTACCTATTCTTTAAGGTTTCAATTTTAAAAACCATGGGTGTCCATGAATCCAGCAAGGGCGTTTAAAAGGTTTCGTGCCGTGGGACATCAAATGACCAATTTGGTCGTTTTAGTTCCTCATAAACCACTGTTAGAATATTCAACCAGTTTCAGATGCAAGCATGTCTTATGTGTTTATGTAACATAAGAAACATATAGTCTACAAGTCAGGAACCCAGGTGTTCATATTTGAACTATATTGGATATGAGTTCCCTAAGAAATGTAAGATGCCTCCACGTTCTTTTATTGGATCCTCAACAGCCTTCAATGATCCTTACTATTTACCAACTTGCTCAATACCAATATCACGTGTGAATATAATGTTATGTAGTTGACAAAATCCTTATTATAAGCATGATAGGTCTCTTGGATCAACATAAAGAGTTGGTCATTTTGCGAAAGAAAAGTCTCATCCTTGGATGAAAATGATGGTAGACTCTACCTCAAAAGTCCAACATTATCATGCCTAGAGGAGTATTTAACTAGACTTTCAGCAAAGGCAAGTCTTCAATTACTAGGAAAAGCTCTGGTTTTCCTTTTCATTCCAAATGAAGAAAATTTAGTTGGATTTTGTAATATAGTCAAACACACATGAGACAAACAACTAGTATTATACTTATCACATGTCTATAATGTATGAACCAACCACATTTATGATCTTATTCAACCTATAATATCCACTCGGCTAGAAGTTGTCAACTTGTTATATATCTTAATCATATAATTATAGTTTAGACTAGATATAGTCATTGACCAATAACAAAGTAATAATACTTTGCTATGTTTTTGTTGAAGGTTTGTTCGATTCAATTACGTATTTTAATTGCATTGAATTAAGTTGAATGATAGTTTTTGAGAAAATGTCTATTACATGAATGAAATTTTAGACTAAGGGTGTGTTCCTTTTGCCTTATCGAATTTCATTTTAGGTTATTCAATTCAGATCAACTCAGCTCAATTCAGGTCATTTAGCTCAGACTATATACTTTTTTCTCTCACATATTACTATTTATTCAATTAAGTTCAGTTCAGACCAAATCGTTCAATTCAGTTCGATTCAATTCAATTCATATATTTTCAGACAAACTGAATGTACCCGAAATTATTAAAATGAACTGAATTTAGATAAGTTGATGGAAACAGGTGTAGGTTCTAACATCGAGACTACTAGAAAACAAGTTCTAACATCCAAACAAAAAAACTGAAAGATCCAGTTATTACCACGTGTCCCCAACCCATTAAACACATACACATCTAATAAAGGTTGCTTACTTCATCACATTATTTCATCTCTAGCCTTCTCTCTAGGAAGGTGTTGATGGCATTAAAGTAGTTTTAGTAGAAAAATCTGGTCATATATTGCCGAAGTTTATTATAGTACTATAAAGGCATCATTTGATGTGAATCTATTCCCACCGAATTAATCACTACTGTACACTTGCCCCTCAGCTGGACAAAGAGACCTAATTTCAGTCTCTTGGATAGGAGAGAGAGAGAGAGAGAGTTATGAGCAGAGAGCAAACATCAGCTAATTACATCAAATAAGGTAAGCAAATCCTCAAAATCCCAGCTTTTTGAATGTTGTCATAAATTTTGTGATTTGGGTCTTCTATGATTTACTAGATTGTGAAATGTTTCAGCTTTGAATTCATCTTAATTTCACTTGGGGTTTCTTTCTGTGGTTCTGGGATAGCATGAGATGAGTGGGATTTTTTTGGGTAGTAAGTTTTTTCATGATTGGTTTCTTGCTGATTTTTGTTGAAATATGATGGGTTTTTGTTTGTTCAAGGTTCATAGACTATTGTAGATGCTCAAGTACATGCCTTTATGCTCTGAGTGCTCAAAGGCAAATGCCCATTTTGTTTGTGACTTTTGTTTCAGTTAGTTTCTTAGAGCTAAGGATTGCTATTAATTACTCTTGGAAGTTTGAGTGAGCTAATTCTGAACTCGGTTTTCCTTGTAGAGGGTAAGTCTGCGTACATCTTGAATTTCTCGAACAGCTCTGATATTCACCTCGGATTGTTGTTGATGTTGTTTTTGTTGATGGTGTAGCTAGTGATTATTTTAGAAGTTCTAAAAGTTTTAGTTCAAAAGATTAAATCTTTGATATCTGTTGTTATGCTCTTGTGTGGGTAGAATGATTGATTGGTGGGTCCAGTGGCCTTTCAAAGGATGGATTTCTGGGATTGATATTTCTCTCTGTTGTTTGTGGATTGTGGATTGTGAATTTGTGAGTGTCTTGGTTTGTTTTCTGTCATTTTCTCCTATTCTTGTAGTATTTGGGACCACAAAGCAGTGAATTAAGTTAAGCTGTAAAAAGGGGGGCTAGCATTTATTTGGTAGTCATC
The DNA here is from genome assembly GCA_030267885.1 of Mesembryanthemum crystallinum. Lineage (NCBI taxonomy): Eukaryota > Viridiplantae > Streptophyta > Magnoliopsida > Caryophyllales > Aizoaceae > Mesembryanthemum > Mesembryanthemum crystallinum. The sequence continues at coordinate 7,535 of BSSO01000514.1, forward strand.
CCAGTACTGGAGTTTCCCACTGTAGACATATGCAATTAGGGATTTCAAGGAAGTTTAGGTCAGAATTTTGATGAGCTTGCTTCAGATTGGATATGTGATTTGATTGATTAATTCAATTTTTGAAGGTGAAGATATATGTTCTGGAATTGTACTAGGAAAGCATTTAAGTGCTCAATAATTTGTTGGAGCTTCGGTAGCTTTCTTTTCTTTTTTACCTAATTGGATCTTACTGTCTGCATCTTGTTTACTGTATTTTTCTATATATGAGTCATTGAGTATTCAATGAAACTGATTAATTTTCTTCTATTATCGCAAGTATTTGTTTGAAATCTAGCTGAGTGGTAAACCTCTTGTCGCCCATGAGCATGGTAATGCTATGCGAATCATCACTGAAACTCCTATGATCATGGGTTTTGAATTTGATGTTTTACTCCTGTCTTTATTGTAATAGCCATTTCACTTCTATGCAGAATCTGTCACTGTGAAGTCTGTCAGGAAAAAAAAGATGGGAATCATGCAAGGCAAGTTTTAGTTGCTCTTTGCTATATTATTACCTCGTAATTCTCGGGTGATTTCATTTCAGCCTAGAGGGTCAATGCAGAAACCAACAAATTCTGGAGGGCCTTTCAGGAGCTTCGATTATCAGACTCTGAAGGAGGTCAAGTTGTACTGTGATGATAAACCGTGTCTTAGTGACGGTGAGCAAGGGATATATAGCACCTTTGAATCTTCCTCTATAACTAGCAGTGATAATCTTTACGGTTCTCCATCAATAACGAGCGTTTGTAGGAGCAGAAGCCCTACAATTTCACAGCCAGAACCAGAATCCTCTTGGTCAGACTTTCAAAGTCACGATTCCCACGAGATTGTGAATAATGGCTCACCAGTAAATGATTCTTGCATATCCCACGACATCGATGACTTAAGGCACAAGCTTAGAGAGCTTGAGACTGTTATGTTGGGACCCGATTCAGATCACTTTGGAACCAGTGATGCTCCCCCCTCACGAGGTGAGCCCAAGGATATCGCATTGGAGACTGACAATTGGAAGCAGTTGCTGGAGATGACAACAAATCGGAGTCTTAAGGAGGTGCTAGTTGCTTGCGCTAAAGCGATATCAGATGATGATATGTTGACAGCTGAGTGGTTGATGTCAGAGCTACGACATATGGTGTCGGTCTCCGGAGAACCAATCCAAAGGCTAGGAGCGTACATGTTGGAAGGTCTAGTCGCTCGGTTGTCGTCTTCAGGAAGTTCTATCTACAAAGCTCTAAGGTGCAAAGAGCCTACTAGTGATGAACTCCTCTCCTATATGCATTTGCTCTATGAAGTCTGCCCATATTTCAAGTTCGGGTACATGTCAGCAAATGGAGCAATAGCTGAGGCCATGAAAAACGAGAGCAACATCCATATAATCGATTTTCAGATAGCTCAAGGGAGCCAATGGATTAGCCTAATCCAAGCTCTGGCCGCGCGGCCCGGTGGGCCTCCACGTGTTCGTATCACGGGCATCGATGATTCCACGTCGGAATACGCCCGAGGAGGCGGGCTCGACATCGTGGGGAACCGACTCTCGAGGCTTGCAACGGCGTGTAACCTACCATTCGAGTTCCACGCCGCAAGTCTTTGTGGTTCTGACATCCAGTTCCCAAATCTCACACTGAAGCCCGGTGAAGCCCTGGCTGTGAACTTCCCGTTCATGCTCCACCACATTCCAGATGAAAGTGTTGGCACGGAAAACCACCGAGACAGACTGTTGAGGCTTGTCAAGAGCTTGTCGCCCAAAGTAGTTACCCTGGTTGAACAGGAATCGAACACAAACACGACCCCATTCTTCCCTCGGTTTATAGAAACCCTCGACTACTATTCGGCCATTTTTGAGTCTATTGATGTTACCCTTCCTAGGGACCACAAGGAGCGGATAAACGTCGAGCAGCACTGTCTAGCAAGAGACATAGTCAACATAATTGCGTGTGAAGGTGCTGAGAGAGTGGAACGGCATGAGGTTCTTGGGAAGTGGAGATCTCGGCTGCTAATGGCTGGGTTCAAGCCGTATCCTTTAAGCCCAGTAGTGAATTCGACTATCAGGAGTCTTTTGCAGACGTATAGCAAGAGTTATGGACTGGAAGAGAGAGATGGAGCGCTTTACCTTGGCTGGATGAACCGTGCTCTGGTTGCATCCTGTGCATGGCAGTGACATGCACAAAGGTTAGGTTACGAAATACTCGTTCGTTATTAGTTTGTGAATCAGCTGATGGGTAGTTGTTGTTAGATGCTTGTTTGAATTAATAAGTTGGCCTTTTTAGAACAGCTTGTCCTTGGAAGGTTAACTATGTTAAATCGTTTAGTTAATTCTTTCAGAATGTGAAAGGATCAACGTTTAGTTATAACATGTAAATAACAGCTTCAATGATTCAGTAACATAAGAGTTATATGTCCTGTGTTTGGTTTAATTGGTGATCTCATCATATTCTCTTTGTTGGATGCTTCTTCAATCTGTGTATGAAGCCATTTTCTGATTTTTTTCCCTCGGTGTAGTACATTACAGGTACAGAGTTCTGCTCTACGGCAATGAATTCTGTCTTTACAATAAATTTGTTGTTGGGTATCGCGATTCCATAAATCCGCCGCATTTACAAGGGAAGAATACACCAGTACAGCCACCACATGTGACAAATTAATGGAATGTCCAAGACTTCACTGCTACAGATTGCACTTGTGTCTGCTTGAGAATATACTTGGGCAAGTAGTGTTTGGAGTTGTCAACAGTGAGCAGCAATCTTGCCATATTGCATCATATCTTGTACAGTAATAAACAGCTATTTCACCACGCGACTTGCTTCACAGGATGACGGTATGTAAGGTAGCATATGGCGTATCCACACTGGTTGCAATGGTAGCTGATTTCCGAGCCAGATCCTAAATATTGATTTCCACCTCGACTTGATAAAATGGAGAGATAGCGTGACCCACCCTCTGGGAGAATGAGCATCGGAGCCACCCTCTCGAGGCGGTCCCCTCACCATCAGTGACTTGAATTGCCATAACAACTCAACAGCGGGTATTGCTAGCTAGGCTTCCATTTCCATATTTAAAGACAAAGCTAAACCTCAAATCTTAGACTTCATGCCCGTACGTAAATTCGAGGTTAAAAGCATTCAATGGTGTCAAGAGGTGAAAGCAAAGCTTGCACATTAACACATGGAAACAAAGAAGAAGAAAGAAGTTCATTTTTCATCAAGAATCACCAGTCACTGCAAATATGCAATCCAATAAAAGGAAATTCGCCAAGAAATTAAAATTGGAAAAATACAATAAATACTACTCCAGATAAAACATGAAAACCTTCCCGAGTAGAGAGAAAATCTACAAATTTAAACCTACAACAAATTTTCAAAACTCTCGAAACATTCAAAAAAAAAAAAAAAAAACTATTTCTAATTTCTGTTTTTGATGAACAGTTGATCCTCCAACAGAAACATCAAATAGCTTATCCCAGTCATAGGAATATCGTGTGAACTTATGTGGAGTATATAATACGCTTGTGAATGTGTCCTTTCGTGGATTGGGGTTATGGAAAGGATCCGTATTCTTAATTTGCTGTAATCGAACCATCAAACTCACAGTTTAAATAACTAAAAATTACGGACAAAAGAGAGAGTCGTACGTGATGCCAAATGCAAAGATGGGATTTCTTTTTCATTCCAAAGAAAAATATTCTTATGCTTGCTTACAAGTTACAACTGTACAAACGCGCTTGGAGAACTACATTTGCTCTCTCAATGGACGAATAGCCAGTTACAAATTAAACATTACCCATTAAGAATACCTCTAAGAGAGCATAGAAATTGTGATATTTAGATTTTGGCAAATTGAACCAACAAAATGAAACAAAGAAAAAGCAACAAATCGTTCATAATTATCTGTTTCTTCTGGTATTATCTAAGGACCCATGAGTATTCTTCCCATGTTCTGCTGGTAAGGATTAGAAGAGTGATTTACAGGCGGATTACCGATACTAAGCCCTTGACTATGGTTTTCCCTAGAAGAACCATAAAGCACCATACCACCATTTACATAACCAGGAAAAGTCGAAATTTGACCTGCTTGTTGATGAAGCAGTAAGAGATTGGAACTGTTATACTGGGCATGGCCACGGCCGTGTTCAGCATCCATTGGCTGCGGATGACCTGGTCCAAAATCCGGGTTAGACCGTATCCCAACACCGAGATCAAGGCTTACGCCTTCATTACCTTCGCGTGACCCCATTCGGGATGCCATGCTTGTAGTTGATGGAGCCGTTGTGTCATGGCTGCTATTCCTTGCAGTAGGTACTTCATGGTTGTGTTTTCCCTCGTATGTGGTTATTACTGCTTTTGGGTCATGAGACGCTCTCTCAACGTGTTTCCGAACAGGGCATCCGGGATGTGTGCACTTGTAATAACTCCTGCAAAAGGATAATTAGGTGCATCATGATAGTATCTAAAGCTTTAATATAAGCAACACAGTTCAATTTCATAGATCCGCAATCTGCCAAGTATGATACTCCAAGCAAAAGAAAAGGATATCCTCCCTCGCCCACTAAGCGATAATTAAACATGAGTGCTTGGCATTCTATACAAGATGTCTGAAAAACTTAACTGTGGCCCTAATTCAAAAGGCCAACATCAAAACCAGAACTCCTTCAAACCGACCAAGTCTCAATTAGCAAAAATCATTCAACAAGAAGAGCAAACTCCTTGCTGGGTCCACAACCCATGTTTTCCTCCCTCTGACAACCACTTAGTAGTGTACAGCTCCTGCTGTTCTTCCAATATCCATTTCCAGTATGCATAATCCTCAAAGCCATAATAAAACAAGTAGTAATACTCAACAAAGTTATAATTCATTTTCATGTCCCCACATCGTCTAACTTCATAGATACGTGCCCATGGGTTTTCATCAAACAAGCCTTCTGCAAATTTATTTGTTATCTACTTTTACGCGCCTGCTGTGTCTCGTATGATGGAACTTAAATTTTATCTTCTATTTATCGACTAACCAAGTTCAAATTGCTTATTGCTCTTGCATGGACTTCTTTTTGATCTAACAGTAATCTCATCTTTCCTAGTCCCAATCCCTCCAGCAATTCTAATATAGCCAATGATAGCAGATTTTCGAATACTGAACTTGAAACATTGACCTCGACAACTCTTACATTAGTTAGCTCTAAATGATATTTCATTCCCTGTCCTCTTGGCTATTATAAATATCATCTAAAATGAACAAGGATGATAAGGTCATGGATTATCATCCCGGGTTGGTCTACTATAGCCCATCTGCCCATCCATAAGAGCAGGAGCAGGACAACAGACTGGATGCTGGGAGTGAGGACTAAAGCTGAAAAGGGGGAGCAGAAAAACTTAAGTTGGAACCTACTTCATATATATTGCTCTTGTGAAAGATCAATTGTCGGCACTTAGTCTATTATCAAGTCATTGCTTACATTCCCGGCCTGTTGTTGTCCCTGTTCTTCTCTCCCCTGATATCCGTGGCAATTCAACAGGTGATCAATTACAGTCAAAATTTAAACACGGCTCACAAGTTTATGTCATCTTCTGTATAATACTCTCTATATCTCTTTCCTTGTTCTTTTTCTTTTCCCCCTTCCAATTTATGTTTCCTTGCATGAGTTTGGGTGGTTGCGGCTAACTTTACAAATGATTTAATTTTGAGCATAAACACTTCACACAGACACAAATGACAGGGTTAACAGTCAACAGGGTAAGATGAAGCTTATGGAACTGTAAGAAACAGGTCAATGATAGAAGAGTTACAACAAAGAATAGAGTTGGCATTACTCCATACTCGATGGAAATAACCCCTCACAAGTAACTGGGATCAGAGGATTTCTAGTTTTCCTTCTAAACTTTCAACTAACGGACATATAGTTTATGGTCATTAAGCTTTGATAGAGAAGTGAAATATTTTCAAATAAGAATACTTAGCATAACATGTCAAAAGACCAAGCCAAAAACATGATCTTCCACATGACAATTTTTATTTTAAGGTAACAGATCTGCCACCTTTAAATTGTAAATCTTTACATTTAACTGTATATATAATGTATTAGTGTATATGGAATTGATCTTGAGCCTTTATTTTCATATGGATGGCAATTCAGGAATAGTCCGAAAAATCAAGGACCTTACAAGAAATCTAGGGGACACCTTATATTAATGCTGTGAGTCTGGTTTTCATTAATAAATATTTTTCTTATCTTAAAATTTGGAAGTCAAGATACCTTTGCCTTCACGTAAATAAGGGCGATATTCCCAGCTATCAACCTACCTTCATCTGTAAATTGTTTATTTCTCATACAATCCCCATGGTTATCAACTGGTGGAAGCACGTTAGTTGGTATGTGGGCAATTCCATCACCAATTTTCTAAAGAAACCTAGTATCTATGTCTAATTGATATATGTATATGATTAACAACTACGTATTGGTCCTTCAAATCACTGATCCTGCCTCACATCAGCAAGGGAAAGAGAGAAATTAGAACAGAGAATCCTAGACAAGATGTAGAAGATCAATTGCCAACAAAATGACAAGGCACGTCTTAAATGCATCAACTCATCAATAAGATGAGTATGGGGTCGGTATGTGGATGAAATCATTTCTAAAGCAAGAGCCTAGGGATGACTAAAGCATATAGTGCATCAAATAGAAAAAAGAAACATTACACGAAGAAGTTTGATAGGAGTGTATTAGTTTACTCAGACTCTTCATTTCACATCAGGTACCTTACTACCTTTGTTGGGTACTTGACACTCCCATGCTGGTAATTTGGTATTGACATTTCACTCTTAATTTTATGCCAAACACACAAAATCTTCAGAAAATGGCTGAGTATGATACTTGATCACTTATCCTAGTTGGAGATTTTTAGCCAAGTCCAAGTAACTAAGTAATCGGTTTAACACGCAAAAAAATTATCATGGCAACCCAAATATGTAAAAGCTATTCACCATACTACAAATGGAGGATCCAAGGGATTCAAAACACATACAACAACAAACATTAAACAAACAAGTTTACAAGGTCCAGCAGCGTGTCCACAGAGAGGTGAACCCCACCCAAACACGCCAAGGGAGGCGAAGACATCATTGTGATTTAGACCCTTCAAAGGATCAAATTGGAAGAGAGTTCTCAGCAAGAGAATTAGAGAGAGCAAAATGCCACGGTGCTTTATATGACTCAGGCATGCTAGCATCAATAAGAAGAAAGATGATAAAAACAAAGGGTGTCTCCGACATAGCCCAGCACACTGAGTCTCCTAGCCTTGTATATTGGCAGTGAAAAACACCACATCATGTCAGATGCAGGTCAGGAGACGGCTTATACAGACTTGAGGACTAAGTGTTGTGAAATTTCGATAAAGTAACGAAAAATTAGCACCAAAGAAACTTCAATGGCACTAAAACACGAGATCAGTCTATACAATACCATATCATATTGTTACCCTAGTGCCGTTCACAGTGCTCCCACCTGCGGTGAGACATAGGAGGGCTGGATATATGCACACTTACCCCTGGCCTTAAGATTTTAGACACTTAATTTGAGAAATATAGAGGTAGCATTCACTTGTGTTTCAACAATCTACAAGTATACTAATCAAGACATAGGGCGGTTGTAAAGTTAAGGATCATATCAGGCATGTACATTGAACTGACATACCTCGGATTAGGGTTGCCTCTCACTACCTTCTGCCCATACTTGCGCCAGCGGTACCCATCATCCAGAATATCAACCTCACTCACAGTTTGGACAACAACACGTGGTTCTCGGATAGGCTTAACCACTGAATTGATGTCCATTTCACCGATTTCCATCCTCCTGGTATTAGTTGTCATATGTTTATCAGCTGCCCAAGAATTGAGTGCATTGAAGGCAAAGGTGCAAAAATATTTCTTACCTTCTCTTGGCAAATGGATCGTCCTCGTCAGCATCTTCAGCGATCCTATTTAATTGGGAAACACCACCTTCCCCACTATTGTCATTTGCTCCACAAGGGGATAGCTCAGGAGTGCTGCTTGGCTCACTATTATGGGCTGTTTGGCCAAAAGAGTTTGCAGGCTTTCCTACAATACCATTATAAGACAAAACAAAATGAAGTTAGCATCCAACATCCAAGAAGCAGATTGCATGTAATGATCTCGTCAATTACCTTCTTGAACAGTAAGAGGACCTCTATCCGACTTCTCTTCAAGGTTGGACATCATGGAACCACCAGGGAGTCGGCGATTAGGTTGAGGTTTTGGATGGTCATGTGTGCCCTTGTAGATGATCTCAGTTATCTGTCCATCAGGTGACCGCTCGAACAATTTTTTAACTTCACAGTTTGGATGCGTACATTTATAATAACTTCGCGGAAATTCGCTTCCCTTGACAAGCTTCTGTCCATACTTCCTCCAATTATATCCATCATCCGATGTTCGTTCAGTTATGACTTGAGATCCGATTATTTTTTGCTCGGATTGTGGTGCCTGTGCTTCATTATTGGACTCTGTTGTTTGATTTAATTCATTGGAATCAGCTTCGGGCTGTATGCCAGAGCCTGGAATAACCATAGTAGATCTCAACTCATTTGAGGGTCCAACTTCACTTTTAACAGTTATAGATGGATCTGGTGACTGATGCTGGCACTCTGGTTGAGCTTGCATAACTTGACCAGCTTGCTGTTGGTTAGAATCTGCAGAAGGGACCTTCATTGCAACAGAAAGGTGAGGTGCTGTACCACATGCATACTTGCAATTCCTATATGTTCAAATAAAGAGGGGGATAGGGGATATGTTTCTGTATACATGGAATTCTTATACAAGCATATTCATCTCTAAAGATGACACATAATGTACAGATAGGGCATTCCTTTCTGTAATTACTATTTCCAGAAAAACTAGGACAGCACTCAGCTACGGAACATAAATAAAGTTGATAATTGTAATCATATGGTAGTGTCAAAATTCAAACATAGATGGTAGGGCATATTTACCAGAGTTCCAGTAAAAGAAAAGCTTCCCATGGAAAATGATCCTGAATCAGGTTTGAACTCAAAGCTGCTTGAATTACTTCCATCCAAAGTATTGGAGCCATTTATAACAGGAGGAAACGTAGTGGACCCACCAGAAGAGCTGTGCATCATATGAGGCTTGAAAAAAGAACCTGTTGTTGGGGAAGGCTCCCCCTGGTATATATACAACAGAACAAAAACCTTTATCAGCACACTACTAAGTTTTTCTTCTCCTCGTGGGTATATCAGAAGAAAACAATTAAAGACTTTGGCAAAGCATAATCAAAGGACAGAAAGACACCAAAAGTAAGTGGAAAGGAACGAAGGAGATAGAGTTACTACTCTAGTTAGCCCGAACACTTATTGTGATAGCTCAGTGAGCTTGCTTATCATTATAAAATTTCAATATGTCATCAAGCCATTTGTAACAACTCCAAGACGTGAAAACAATGGCAAATTATGCAAATTCTAGAGGACAATTGTAACTAAATATAGAACAAATTTCCACACAAAGACCCACCAAGCATAATAAGCTGGGAAAAAGGCAATATTCTAACCAGTGACGGCTGAACACTATGATAATTAGTCTATGAGAATGGTCACGAAAATTCCATTCGACTGTAAGACATCCAATCATGGAAACAAAACAACGATGGACAAAAAAAGCCAAAGCACCACCACAAAGTGGCAAAAGAAGCAAAAAAAATATATTCACAATTGTGAGGAAACAGCACTGTCATTAGAACAAAATAAGTAGAACCTAATCAAAAGCTCAACACTTGTAAGGACTAAAGACAAGAGCATATTCTTGAGAGCAAGATACAGCCTTTAGAATAATAATAATCTATGATGATGGCACAAGAACTTCTTTGAACAGACAATGCAAGGTAACCAGCATCAGAATCAAACACTCCCCATTAACCCATTTTCTCTTTCCTTTCCCCCCTTCTGTTTTCCACCCAAAAATAATAAGCAACTTGAATTAAACAACAATCATTTGATAAACAACACATGAAACAATGAACACAAAAAATATGCCCAACCCAATTAAAATTTGCTCTCTTGCTTTACTTCCCCCCAGCATCAGAATCAAACTACCCACAAATAAACAAACACACACCTTTTTCTCCTACTATAAACTAAACCCTATACTCACTCATCAAAACTTTACAATCTAGTACTATAAATCTTACTTAATTTGAAGTGGGGGAAAATGAGAATCTGAAAATCCCCATCAAATTACATTCAACAAAAACAAATGCTTCCACTAGACCTATGCAAAGAATCAAACACAGCAAAACAGAATATCAATTAAAACCCAATCCCATTTCAACCCTCCAAATTTCATACCTCTTAGCCTCTTACACAACAACACCGCCCCTCAACTAACAAAATTAAGATAAAAATCCTCCAAAGCATTTTGACTTTCCTTTTTTCACTAGAAACTCCCACCACCAACACCAAAAATCTCAATCCCCACCCACAAAAATGGCATCGTATTAGGTCAAAAACAACAACAACAAAAAAAAAAAGGGACCAAAATCAAGAGAGATGGGGGCTAAAGCAATGCCATTTGAGCTCTAAATTTCATTTCCAAAGTCGTATTAAGCCATTTAAGCAAATCCCATTTCAGCAACCAAAAAAAAAAAAAAAAAAAACTCCAAATTTCATAGCTCTTCGATAACCCCTCAACCAAAATTTTCGAGGGAAACAAAATCCCAAATCCCACTCCTCCCCCAACAAAACAAACTCTCAATCGAAAACCCAACCATCCCAAAACGACATCGTATGTATTAGGTCAAAACCCAAAAAAACAAGAATGAAACCAAAATCAAGAGAGAGATATACACTAAAGCAATGGCATTTAAGCTCCAAATTCCATAGCTCTTCGAGAACCCCTCAACAACAAAACACTCAATCGAAAACCCAACCACCCCAAAACGACATCGTATTAGGTCAAACCCCAAAAAACCAAAAACTGGAAGGAAAAAAAAACACCAAAATCAAGAGAAAGAGAGAGAGGAGAGAGAAAAAAAGAGTGTACCTTGAAGTTGGAGAGGAGAACAGGGGAGTCAAGAAACGAGGTCGGACTGAGACCAGGAGGGATAGTCAAACAAGGTGACCGACAGATCGGCAGCTTCGCCGGTGACATCAGCTTATACCTTGCATTATTATTAGCATTATTATTAGCATTATTGTTAATGGATCCAGCACCACCAGTAGAGCCACCGCCAGCGGTGGTTGCAGTGGTGGCGCCGCCGTCATCCATGATGTGGGAATCGACGGCGGAGGAGGAGGAGGGTGGTGGTGGTGGAGGGTCGCCGGAGGAGGATATCATTGCATTTGAGGAGAGAGAATGGGGAAATGGGGGAGGAGAGAGAGAGAAGGGTAGAATGGTAATTTAGAGGAGAGAGAAAAAGAGAAAGATGAGAGGGAGTGGGAGACGTGAGAGTGTTGACTAGAGTATGCAACGGATCTGAGAGAGAGAGAGAGAGAGAGAGTGGGAGAAAGGGAAATGAGGGGAGGTTAGTGGATTGCGACGACGTCGTTTTATTGCTTTTTGGTTTTTTTTTTTATTGGGTGTTTTGATAAAAGTGTTTTTTTTTTTTTTTCCCTTTGTGAGGGAAATAAATGCATTTTCTATAGAGTAGGGGGAGTGGTTTTTAATTTTTACTTTTGGGGGATTTAATATCTTTGCCTCGTCTTCCTGACAACGCGGGTTCTTTCTCTGTTGTCTTAACTGTTACNTTACAAATAAAAAAAATTTTGGATTTGGTTTTATGCTAGTTTTTTTATTGGATATAAAATAGGTTAAGATATTGGCAAAGAGGGGGTTAAAAATGGTCTTACTGTGAAACAAAGCGAATAATGGTGTGTGTATGTCAATTGCTAAATGCAGTGCGTTGAAGTGAATTGAATCAAATAGAACGGAAATGATCTACACACGGTAAGTAACATAGAGTAATAAAGTTCCAACAAAAATCTACTCAATATATGAAGATAGTTCTAAGGGTGGAACCATTAATCAGGAGAAGAGCATGGTGTAAACTGAAATATAAGGAATTAAGGAGAAAAGTTCACATGGACATCATTTTACTTTGATATAAATACGCATATTAGAGCATGGTGTAAGTTGTAATGTAAAGGAATAAAGAAGGGGAAAAAGTTCACATGAATATCATTTTACTTTGATAAAAATACACAAGTTATCTACTATTATTGCACATCACACCCCTATAGTTTAAAAGTTTATATATTTATTGTATACCTATGCAATTTTTTTTTTCTGACGAACCCTTAATTTCAGTAACTTAATGGCATAAAATGTCAATTTACATTTGTGGCGGACTAGATCTTATTTCTTTCATTTTGTTTTAGGATTTATTTAATTTAGACTTAGAATGAGATTCGCTTTCATTTACTAAAATAAAGCATCTCCACTCAGAACTCCATGGGTGAAAAATAGAACAATCAAAACAACCATTACTACTTGTAAGGACTAAGGAGAACCAATGATGAAGATGATGAATGGGGCGGATATAATCTCAAGCCATTAGCAAGATTATCCAAAGACACCGAACTCATAACTTATAACTGTGGAACGCTAGCCAACTTTAATATTACTTATGCCTCAAAAGGAAGACTCATCTCGAATTATTTCTTGTACATCTAAAGTCTCAATCTTAACTATTCAAAAGACTGAAAATACTTAAGAAGTGGAACAATAGAGTTTACCAACAAATCCGACATAATCCGTAGAATTTGCAAAAGCTTATGCAGAGTAGGAGTGTAGGACCATAATGTTTCATTGCCATCATATAAACACTTACTACTAAAACAAACATTAATACTTTAACACCTACATCATGCCAAAGATATCCTATCAAATTATCACATAATTAGATACTAAACAGTACTTCCTAATGATTGTTAATATGAATGTTGGGAAGATTGTATGTAATCTACCCAACTAGGAAGAAACAAAAAAGGGAAAAGCACCAAAAGAGGCTCAAATATCACATGGGCAAAGAAAGGTTAAAAGAAAATTAACAATAATTATGTGGGAGAAAAATCACCAAAGAGTTTTATGGGACCTACAAAAGATGATGAAATGTAGAACCCAATTTGATCAATGACAAATGATTTGATCTATTTTCCAGATTTAGACAAACTCTGTCTTTTTTAGCATAAAAACCATGGCATGAACTAAAACCTGAAAAAATCCAGTGGCCATAACCTGCTAAACTTCTTTGCAATTACTTGCATTCCAGAAATTGAAACATGACAATAATGTACTTACAAATCATGTGCTACCAATAATTTCGGCAAAAAATGTGTCCGAAACGTTTTCTTTCTGCATTTTCGTAACCTCCGAGAAAATATAACCCACATTCAACCACACATGGAGAGTATATCTAATTGCTCAACTAAAATTCAACCCAGTCTCAGATCCGAAACAATAACCGAAGATCCGAAAAATTGATTGCCAGTTCCAGAAATACATGTATACAGTACAAGAGATCGCAAATCTGGTATAGAAAACCCAAAATAGATGACATAAATATACAACTAGTCATCTGCAAATCTGCATCCAACAGGAAAAGGAAATGAACATGGAGAACGCTTCCAATACATTGAGAGAGGTTTGGTTTTTATATAGTTTGTGTTCACACTAACCATGTATCCAAATTCAACATCCAATGCAAACTGCAGCTTCAGAGGTATGTATAGTGAACAGGGGAGAGGAGTATTTACCCAATATTTGCACTAACTTCCCTTATTTTCCGACTTGGCCACAACTACAAAGTATCATACTTTCGCTACACCATCCCTCTAGTCACAAGGCTCCCATCTAAGGCATTAGTTTGCCACAACAGTAGTATAAAAGGAAGAGGGGGGAAAAACAAAGGACCAAACACATCTCTCAAGATCTGTGAGCTCCAAAAGAAGCTCCAGAAGTCTAATGATGGAGCAATTCTCAAGCCACTAAAGCCTTCCATCACATTGTAGGAGCGATTAGTGAAGTCAAACCTCAACAAAGCAAGCTCAAGATTTAAAACCATTCCAAAACCTAACATGCCCATAAGAGGATAAGACTATTCTTTGCAGCCTAACATTTTGACAAGCAATGCAAGTATGAAGTTGACAAACATTCAGTTTAAAGAAAGAGACTAACTTGACTTCATCTTTGTTAATATCACATTGGCTAAAACTGGGTTTGATTAAATAATGGCTTGTATTAGATACATCAGTCAAAGCTTAAGCTCATCATCCCTTCCACCTAAAATAAAAGGCTTAAGCTCATCAGAATCCTCGTCTCCTGACAATGTACCACCACCATGATCAATGGAACTGATGCCACTATTAGCCAGGTCTATGCGTAGTATTACCTTCAATAATGTCCACCAAGCGGAGGACAAACCTTGAAGAGAATAAGATGATCCTAAAACTTGGCTGCAGCCAAGGTAAAGGATGCCAAACGAAACACGTTCAGAACAAATTGAACATGATGACTCAATACAAAAAGCTCTTTACATGAAGATAATCAATCCTGGGATTTGAGAATCACCCATGAACCAATAATAGCTTATATAGCTATAACTGAGCCTGAGCACAAGTGCAAATCAATTACCTGGACGGGGCAAGGAACAATATGAAGAAATGAGAATACTATGAAATGAGAGGGACATGAGAACTTCTATGTTGTTTGACTACGAAGCCTGAGCACAAGTGTCTCTTGTCAATCCCTTTATAAAGGGATCAAAAGAAATCCAAACACCTTGATGGCATCATCAAGAGAGAAGGTAGAAGATGTTTATAAAATTGTTCCAATAAGTACTTGCTGAGAGTCCTTTCTTTCAAGGCAGATTCTCAAGCAGCAGCCCATAAATATTCAACAAGGATATGAGAAAAGAGGTACAGTGGAGGTAAGAACAAGCAAAGGCAAAGTTTTGAAAGTCTAATAGTCTATACCATATCTCATTTCCAAAAGCAGCATGCTAGGGGGAAGGAAAAAGAAAAGGAAAAAAACTGAAGAATAACAGGGTGGAGTGAGTGAGGAAAGAGAGCGGAGCATTTTAAGATGATTGTTATTGGTAGATGTTATTACTTCACATTGCAAATAAACTAACCCAAAATAAAATAGAAACATAATGTGATGAGACCAGGCACAAACTACCCAAGACAGCATTCTAATCTAGAAAGTCATTGTTTAGACATGAAAAAATTTGAATAAAAATCTCCTTGAAAGCAGAAGTGGCCTCCTGCGGGTAGGCCAATCTTAGAGGTGGTACTATCATTATTGACAATGACAAGTGTCGAAGAAACATAGCTTCAAGAAAGCTTTGAGGGAGTTGCATAGAATTGGAAACCCAGAGTGACAGTGTAGAGGCTTCAATTTGCATTACTCATACGACTGCTTAAGATCTAAAATGGAGAAGCAACCTTCAAAACAAATACGATGAAAAGTGCAAGAGCAATATCTTATAGCTTTACTGATAATATCTTCTAAGATAAAGTAACATGACAATAATCTTGTGGTTTCACAACCATTAGAAGCCTATTCAGACTCTTGAGCAAGATAACCCTAATACGAGACAGTCACCAGAAAATTTTTTTTAAAAAAAAAAAAGAAAAGAGAGAGAGAAAAAAATGGCTAAACCTGGCATATGTATAGCCCAAGTAGCATTTCTTGAAGGCTCAATGCACCGTCAACAAATTGGCTTTAGCAGATTTGAGATTTAAAACGGTGACATTAAAGCAGATGGAAACACCGAGAGGGCACCAAGATTGGTAGATCAAATAACGGCATCATAGTGATGGTGATCAAGAAGCAACTTCCTGATGACCAGGTAATGAAGTCAAGCACAGCTTGATTCAAGCTATCAAAGTATATTGTCAAATTAACAAAATTAGTAGGTAGCCAGTAGCTACTGAGGATGATAGGATGGGTAATGCTGAGGTGGTCCAGGTGGAAAGCCATAGCTCTGTACAGGATTGGGCCCCTGGTAACTGCTAGATGGCAGTTGTGATCCCAATGCATGTAGATGGGATCCAGCAGAGCTTGGATTGCTAGCATGACTCAGAAGAGAACTAGCTAACCCATATGGGACATTTGGTACAGAGCCTGAAAAGGCATAAGACCCAACAGATGAGCCCAATCCAGGTAATGGAGGTTGAAAATAAGGTTGTTGAGATGAAGGAAGAGTATTGACACCAACACCTTTAGGGATACCCAGCATTCCAGCTGAAACAGAAGATGCAGGAGTTACAGGCTGCTTACTTCTGGTCTGCAACTGCTGCTTCGGGAGCTTCTGCTGATGTAATTTGAGTGGTTGGGTGGCTTTCCTATTTGCTTTCAGCTCTTCTAATCGCTTGATCCGCTTTTCTATGGTTTCTGGTGGATACTCACTTCCAAGGTTGTATTCTCCAATGTGCTTCAGGACTGTCCTCAAAGCATCGAGTTCTTTGTCATCAGCCTGGCCCTGCAAAAGAATCAGATTAAGTTTTAATATGGCCGCAGTTTTGACTTGAGAAAATTTGGACCAGAAACCCTTTTTTATGGAAGGGAACATTACCAGTGACTTAAGCGAGTTGTTTCCTTTCTTGCGTAATTGTTGAGCAAGCTTTTTTGCATCCTTCAAGTAGGTTTTTAGGAGTTCCACAGGTGGGAATTTATCTACCATCTTGAATTCATAAACAAATTTGATGGCCAGGGGTTGTTTTCCATCAGTGACAAGTTTCTGAACAAGATCTGCATGATACAAATTTGCTAAAGTTTTCTCCCTTTTAGAAGCATCTTGAACTACATGCTAAGGAATTGATTGCATAAATTTCTAAACTTAAAACAAACATCAGCTGTGACAGGCATAGCAAGCAAGAGGCATCCATACAGAACCATAACCACATAAAGTAGAACCCCAGTAGATAACAAATACATCTCAAACAGTGGAAACAATGAATGTAACAGAATTATACCTATTCAATAGCAGCATACAAGCAGACAGGCAACTAAGCATAAGCTGAAACATAAGGAGATCCTTCATAATAACCCCCCACTCTCAACTTGCAAAATGAGTCCACCAGGCATTGACCTAAGGAAACTAATCTTTAAACTCCATGGAACCAATTGACAGTGAGTACCAATGCATATTCATTCATAAAGAATCAACACTTGATGTTTCATTCTTTTTTCTTTTCTTCTTTTAATGTCCCCGCCAGAATTTACAGTTCAAATGCAACATTTTAGACAAACTCACCATTAGATTAGTCTGCTTCTTCCAAAATCAGATTAGTCTGCTTCTTCCAAAATCAAATTTTACCTATATTCTAGAAATAAGCTTCTCCATGACAGGACCCATGTAGATATTTTGCTGTCGTTAAAGATTATGTATCTGAGCGATGAGAACAAATCACTTTAAGAGCACCTAAGATACCAGGAGGCCACTTATAGTCATCACATTTCATAATACAATTGAAATGTTGAAGTTATTTGGAGCAATAATAATAACTTTGACCATCTGGTATAGCCTGGCTGAATCAGTGTTCTTCTCATTAGATCCATCATAAACAAGAACCATCTTGGCCTATCTAAAGATGTTTCTATTGTCATAGAACTACCTCCCTGTGAATTTTCATGAGCCTTACTGACTCCCAACATACAAAACACCAGCACATTCTCTAACTATAGCAACAAATACAATGTTGGCAGACAATGACAATGAAAGGTAAAAAGTCCCCAGTATTGTAAATATATGCATGCTCACTAAATGGCATGAAAAAGATATGGGAGTAATTACAGACTTCATGGTCGTCCTAATTCATTGACATAATGCTCAAAAATGCTTTATTGAGCTCTTCGAATCACATAGACAATTAGACATACCTCAAAAACGAAAGGACTAAAAGCGGCATCAACCGAAATCAAATAAAACAACAAATAAGAAATTCATCATGACTCCTGTTACAGAGACTTGAACATAGCAACAAGGATCATAATCAGATATCCAACCACCAAACATACAGGTGCTAGATAAATAAGTACCAACAAGGTTAAATCAAGGCCTAATTACACAAAACCAGCCAGCATATACATCAAACCATTTCACAATATTGCAAGTTACATTGAAACAAACAGTGCAACTAAGAATTAAGTATTACCAGGAACTTTCTCCTCTAATCCAAGAATTCTACACAATTTCGCCGCCTTCGGATTCTTCGCCACCAAATAAACAAAACGAAATATTTCCTCCTTGTCAAAATCATCCACTAACTTAAAACAACCCACCAAATTCAAAAAACCCATAATCTCTAAAAGAAACTTCCCCTTTACATTTAGCTTCCCCTTCCAATCCAAAGCCACATTCTTAGCCCTTTCTCTCAACTCCCCACTAAAACTCACATCCTCAATCATCATCAAAGCTTCCAACAACACCACACAGCTCTTCCCTTTTGGGTGAAACCCCTCAGTAGCATCCAAAACCAGCTTAAACGGGTCCGGAGCCGATTTTAGAGCATGACCCAGTTCACTCAAATTCCCTTCATTCAATTTGAAATTCTCCCAAACCCAACCCATCAGCTTCACAGCCTCCATTTTCTCACACATTGCCATAATTTCAGGGTTTTGATGAACTGGGTTTTCTGGGTTTTGCTTAATTTGGGGTAAAGATTGTTCATTTTGCTGGAGGAGAGAGAATCGAGATTGAAGAGATGAATGGACTTGGGTTAAGTGGGTGTCGATTTCAGGCCATGATAGGGAAAAAGAGGAGAGAGAATGGGAGTGTTTTTGGAGGTCTTCGAAGGCTTCTTTTAGGGCTCGTTTCTTTGCTTCAATTGACTCTATTGCTTCTGCAATTTCCTTCATTGTCGCCATTGTTGTAGGGTGAAGATGATTAAGCTCTCGATTGATGGTAATGGTATTGTTTCGATGAATATTGGTGACTGATTTGAACCGTTTCTCAGAGATTGAGTGAAGTTCTTAACAAAATCTCATGGTTTGGAAATTTGGTTGGTTTTCCATATGGGCCATGAACCAAACTTGGTTAACTAGTGTCGGAAGCCTACTTATCCTTGGGCTTTGTGGTGCTATTGGGCCTATAAAATGGCCTATTATCCTATTATAGATGCGATTAGTTCAAACTCTCAACCTCAAGGTTTAATGTACAAATATCATCAACCGTGCTAAAAAAGATGTGTCACGTCTACGGGTGTTCAAAAATGTCCAAATCCGAAAACCCGATCCGGAAAATTTGAAATTATCCGAAAAACTGAATATTCGAAATTCGGATATCAATTTTACAAATTTCGGAAAATTTCTGATAGTTTCGGATATCCAAAATATTCGAAATTTTGGGATCGTTTTGGATATTTTCGGATTTGGATATCCGAAACTATCCAAATTATTCGAAAATATTTACATTCAGATATCCAAAATATCCGAAAATATCCGTACTATCCGAAAATTCGGGTTCGAATTCGGATAGTGATTTTCACTATCCAAAATTTCTGATATCCGCAAATGAACGCCCCTAGTCACGTCAACGGCTTGTGGGCTCATAAAGGCTAGCACGAGGCGATGGGGGAGTGAAACGATTTGTATTCGTTCAATTTATGAGAGTACTATATAGTATATACGGTATAGTCTATTTATATACTCAATAAAATTTTGATTTAGTGGTTAAAGATGAGACTCATTTTATCGTTAGTTTATTAATCCTCCAATTGATTATTGTCTTACCTAGTGTATGTATGTTACTTTGGTCTTGATGTCTCCCTTAAAAACTCTCATAGATTTTGACTTGAGAATTAAACACCCAATTACACAATAGCTCTCAAACACTCTTGAATCTAATGAAACTTTTATCTCAAGAGAACGATATGAGAATACAATTAACTCAAGGCTATGAGATGTTTAAAGGTTGGAAAATTTCACCTAACTCCATTAGATAATCTAGAAAGTCTAGTACAAATAGGAAATTTTCCTGTCAACATGCTTCACTAAACAATTGACTTGCATTGTCGAAGCAGTTGGCACAATCATGCCTATTGAAAAAGGTAATTTGGTATGACTGTGCCAACTTGATTGTATGATTATAAACTTTCTATCAAATATGCAGAACAATGCGACTTTCAAACTTGTTTGCTGTATGAACGTGATCCTATCGAACATATTTTCTCGTCATCCTCTTGACATGTACATTCACATACCAAATGTGCCTATGACATCAAATTTGATTCGAGACATGTTAACAATAAATATGCACCCCATCGGCTAAATTTGTTCTTAACCAATATTACTGGCTAAATTAGTTGATAATAACAATGATATCATTTTTGTACACATAATTCTTTTTGAGTGGAAGATCACAACTCCCAATAGCCAAGAGTTGATAATATACTTTGACCTTTAGTGAGAAATGGCATTATAAAATTCAAAAGTTTGCTTTAAGAACCAATCCTTGTTTCTTAGTTAATTCAATTCATATTGACATTATAACAAATTTTGAATGCGTAACAGCTCCTCTTTGTTATTCAACCCTTCAATAGCATCAACCAACCCATGAAAAAAAAAAAAAAAAAAGAATATTTGCTAAAGGCCGTTGAAGCTAAGCAATTGCTAATACAATCTAAAATGACCAAACTCTCCTCAACCAAAAAGAATAATTCTTATTTAGTATCAATAACGGTATTCATATTCTTATATTTTTGGGGGTAAATTAGTCAATAAATCACTACATCCTAAATTTTTATCAGAATCATGTAAAAGAGTATATTTCTTAAAGTGAAATATTCTCCATATTTATTTCCCCAAATGAAGAATAATTTCCTTGTATCAATAAATAAATCCGTTACAATCTCACTTATTTCTTTCCATTTTTCAAAAAATAAAACACAAAAAGAAAAAGATCAAATCTTAATCCAAACCACTTTACCTAACCTAACCCCAAATTGAAGTGTACTATGTTAGTATAGTAATTAACTTAACCCCTATAAATAAATAATCCTCTAAAAACCCTATATATGCCCCTTTTCATAATGTTATGAGTTTTGTTGCTCTTTCTCTCTCTTCAAATTCCTCTTTCAATACTTCCTGTTGCTGCCCACCTCGCTGTAGCTCCTCAAGGTACTCTCTTTCTTCCCCTCATTCTGATTTTATGGTAATTATTATTCTCTCTAATTCAGTTTTGTTATTTGATTATTGTTTCTTATAGTATTTTGTTACACAATTGATAGCAATTATATTTAATTTTATGAAAAAGGTTTTATGTTCAGAAACCTTGTGATCTGTGAATTATTTTTTTCTGCATTTCATGTACTTATGACTGGATTTATGTTCTTGTTTTTTCAAATTATGATAGTTTTCTGATCTGCAACTATAGAGATAGGTTAATTGGTGAGATTGTTAAATTGGGTATCTGTTGATGGTGAATAAGTCTTTTTTATGGAGTTAGTAGTTTTGTTCAGAACTGTTTTGTTTCCAATGCATGGTTAATCTTGAAAGAGGAAAATTGCAAATAAAACTGTGAATTTATTTGGTTGGAAATATTAGTAGGGTGACAAATTCGATGAACCAAAATTTCATTCTAATTCTAATAATAATAATAAGAATAATGTGCAGATGCTGATAGAGAATGAAGATTTAGATCCGCCTGATAAGGACTCGGAGCCATTTGTGGAGGTGGATCCTTCTGGTAGGTATGGCCGATACGATGAGCTTTTGGGTGTCGGTGCAGTGAAGAAGGTATACCGAGCCTTTGATCAGGAGGAAGGCATAGAAGTTGCATGGAACCAAGTAAAATTGAAACAATTTATGGATGATAAGGCTATGATAGATAGGTTGTTTTCTGAGGTAAGGCTTTTGAGGAGTTTGAAGAATGACAATATAATTGCATTGTACAATGTTTGGAGGGACAACGAACGCGATACGTTAAACTTCATAACCGAAGTCTGTACTTCAGGTAATTTAAGAGATTATAGGAAGAAACATAAAAATGTATCTATGAAGGCATTGAAGAAGTGGTCCAAGCAAATATTGAAGGGGTTGGAGTATTTGCATACTCATCAGCCTTGTATCATTCATAGAGATCTCAACTGTAGTAATGCATTTGTGAATGGTAACACTGGTCAGGTGATATTCTTATCTCTATCTCTATTTTCTTTGGAATTCTTTTTTTGTATAAATTATATTGAAATATAATACGTCAAAATATAGCAGTATGTTATAGATTATCTATAAATTTTCATAGGAAGGTTGTTATGTTGTGACTTGTGAGTAAGCTAAATTGGAATGTGATCTGGATAATGCGATTATAAGCTCATGAGATTATGCGGATCCATAAGATTAAGTGATCTGTACCGACCTAGTTAGTCATTGTTAGGAAACATTGTATTCGATTCTTTATTTGACACATACGATCCTATCATCTATATTTGACGTTTGATGTAATTCTTTCTTGTCATATAGGTTAAGATTGGGGACTTGGGTTTGGCCGCAATAGTGGGAAAAAGCCACGTGGCACATTCCATTCTCGGAACACCAGAATTCATGGCTCCAGAGCTTTACGATGAAGATTACACCGAGATGGTGGATATCTACTCATTTGGAATGTGCGTACTTGAGATGGTGACAATGGAAATACCCTATAGCGAATGCGACAATGTCGCTAGGATATACAAAAAGGTAACTTCAGGGGTCATGCCAGTGGCCCTTAACAAAGTTAAGGATCCTGAGGTAAAGAGATTCATTGAGAAGTGTCTTGCTCAGCCAAGGGCAAGACCCTCTGCGACGGAGCTCCTCACCGATCAATTCTTTGCTGGCCTTGATGATGACGAAAATGGTGACAACATAGTATTAGGATTAGGATTTGAGCCCTCTAGTGTTTTTGATTGAAGGCTCACATTCGTATCCGTATCTGTGTTCATAATTCATGCACTTTCTGTTTTGCAAGTAACAAAATATTAGTAGTGGGTGAGTTGGATTGTCGAATTTGATGTATAGGTTATTTCCAAGGATGTGTGATTACTGAAATTCTTGTTGATTTGTAAAAAGTATGATATGAGAAATTTGGATGACATTAGTTGTGTGAGAGAAGTGGTTTGCATATCATCTTTCAGCTTGAATTTCTGGAATTTTAGTAGAGTACTATGTAATTATTAAGGCCCACTTTGGAGTGGTTGTCAGTTTTCAGTTTTCAATTTTTTTGAAAACTCAAAATCAGTTTTTGAAAACCACTTTTTTTTTTGGTTTTCAGTTTTCTGTTGTCAGTTTTGAAAATGAAGCACATAACTGTAAGCACAAAAAAATTCAGCTTTAAATTAAATTTCTACATAGAGTTAAAAAAATTTCAAAACCAAAAACTGTCAACTGACAACCACTCCGAATGGGGCCTAACATTTACAACTCGTAGTTTCATAATTTAAATTACCCAAGTGGTCTTTATTTTTAAGTTGCAACTAGTTGTTGATTAAATTTAGATGATTAAGTCAAGTCAAAGCTAAGCAATGTGAAAATTTTCATTTTCATTTTCAAACTCAAACTTCCGGCAAAAGTGCAAATCACCGCTGGTCTGCTTTCATCTTTTGATTAATTGAAAAGACCAATTACGCGTCAAGCCAATTTCATGGAGGCAGCTACTCCAACGTATACTTTGACCAACACTTTTATCCCTTAATTATTGCCATTATAATGATTACCGGTAGAGTCAAAGAGAAACCTCCTCCTTCTTTGTGCCTGGTTAAAGGGCAACTCGTAACGCACGGCTACTAAGAAATAAATTTATATAGGTGCTCCTTAAGAAACTTGAACCCCTACATGGTGTATAAGCTGTAGTTTGTTTTCCAGTGGACCAAATACCTCTTGGTATTATAGGTAGAGTTCAATGATTAGTATTCAACATAGTTGGTGAGCGTCTATAAAGCATAAGTTTTTCTAATTGATGTCATGTTGTATGTCAGATATATGGAAGTAATACGAGATCAACACTCAAACACGGTATATATTACTCATCTTTTACAGTTAAGCATAACCTTGTGAGTCACGTTGGTATCGTGTATTCGTGTTCATGTGTGTACATGTAACAATTATAGTTCATATAATTTAAGTTATTGAAAACTCTTAAATTAAGCACATGAAACTTGCATTGGCCATTGAGTACACCAATGGCTAATAGTATGTGCTAGTCCAATAAATAAAAAGGGTGACATAATAAAAAAAAAGAGGACTAGTTTATGTCATATGTGGCTGTCATATACTTGAGTATGTTGCTAAAAGATGTGATAATAGCTAGTGCACAAAAATTTCTTTCTTTTTCACTCTTTATTTTTTGGCCAAAAGAAAGTAAAAGTCGAATAATTAATAAGCAATTGTGGGGGTAAGGGAAGACTTTCGGTGGTTCACAAATCACAACATGATTGTTGCCTCTCTAGTCTCTTTCTTTATATATTCTTTGCTTAGAGGAGCTTCTAATCATGATTATGATTGTATTAGGTGATGGATACAACGCACTTTTATTAATTAAGCTATAAGAGCTACTTGATCAATGATCAACGGGTATGTTTAATACAAATAATCTATATAATTAGATTAAAAGGAAGCAAACTCAACCAGAACTCGACACATCAGCATGCCACGTCATTGCTTAGTTGTCCGCTTATGTGTTCTTAGTAGAGGTCCATGTCATATTCCAAAATTTAAGGGGAATTAATTGATAAGTACATAACCACTCTAC